>JAOXOE010000506.1:22602144-22639678 GCA_028565055.1 Phoeniculus purpureus
AGCGTGTGCAGAGGAGGGCCACGAGGATGATCAGAGGGCTGGAGCACCTCTCCTATGAGGACAGACTGAGGGAGTTGAGGCTGTTCAGTCTGGAGAAGAGGAGGCTCTGAGGTGACCTTATTGTGGCCTTCCAGTATCTGAAGGGGGCCTACAAAAAGGCTGGGGAGGGATGTTTTAGGATATTGGGTAGCAACAGGACTAGGGGAATGGAGCAAAGCTGGAGCTGGGTAGATTTAGATTGGATTTGAGGAGGATGTTCTTTACCATGAGAGTGGTGAGAGCCTGGAATGGGTTGCCCAGGGAGGTGGTTGAGGCCCCATCCCAGGAGGTGTTTAAGGCCAGGGTAGATGAGGCTCTGGCCAGCCTGATCTAGGGTGGGGTGTCCCTGCCCATGGCAGGGGGGGTTGAAACTGGGTGATCCTGTGGTCCCTTCCAACCCTGACTGATTCTGTAACTTCTTCCCAGTGAGGGTGACTGAGCACTGGAGGGGGCTGCCCAGGGGGTTTGTGGAGTCTCCTTCTCTGGAGAGGTTTGGAGCCCACCTGCACATGTTCCTGTGTGACTTGATCTGGAGCATCCTGCTGTGGTGGGGGATTGAACTGGATGATCTTTCGAGATCCCTTCCAATCCCTATTGATTCTACTTTTCTTTCTCAGTTTAGCAGATTACTCTGATAAAGTGTTGGTTTCATTGCTGTAGTAAAGTAAAACAGTGGGTTTTTTGGCCTATTTAAAGGTGGGTTAAAACACTGCAGGAACTGCTTTAGATTGTTTACTAATTGGTGGTGGTGCTATTTGTATTGACTGCTCTGGTGCTCTTACTCCTACTTAGTGCAGAGTTCTTCTAAATTCCTTCAGCTAGCTATTGGGGAGAAGCACTTGATTATAGCAGACTGGCAAGGCTTAACTAACTCATGATTCTTATTGCAGAATCAGAGTTATTGAGGCTGGAAAAGCCCTCTGAGCTCATCCAGCCCACCCCATGATCAGCCACATCAGGGCACTAAGTGCCACAGCCAGGCTGTCCTTCAACACTTCCAGGGATGGGGACTCCACCACTGCCCTGGGCAGTCCACTCCAGTGTCTGACTACCCTTTCCATGAGAAAGGGCTTGCTCTCATCCAGCCTAACCCACCCCTGGCAGCTTCAGGCTCTGCTCTCTCATCCTGGCACTAATTGCCAGGGAGAAGAGTCAGACCTGTACCTGACTACAACCTCCCTTCAGGTAGTTGTGAAGAGGGAGAAGGTCCCCTCTGAGTCTCCCCCTGCCTGAACACCCCCAGCTTCCTCAGCCTCTCCTCATCAGAGGAGACACAGCTATGTTGTGGTTTGGGATTTTTGGTGATGTTTGTGTTGAAAACTGGAGTCCAATTTACAAGCAAAGTTCCTGCACTTCTGCAAAGAAATGGTTTGGTGAACAGAAGGGGTTGGGAGTTTCACGTTTCCACTTCCTCCTCCTTCACTTCTTCTCTGTGTTTTAGACAGCACATGTCCCTGGGTGCTGAACATGGCAACTATCCTGCCCTGGAAATGCCTAAAGTTTGTCTCTGCATCACCGCTTTGCAGCTAACTGGTGTTGGTTAACGAGCAGTCCCACCCCAGTGTGTGTGAAGGTGTGCGAGGTTATTGCCTCATGCAGGACTTGGCGTTTTCCCTTGTTAAATGTCATGATGTTCTTGCTAACTCTCCTCTGCAGAATGCTGAGGTCCCTCTGAACTGCAGCACAACTATCTGGTGTGGTTTTGTGTCATTTGCAAACTGTCTGATACTGTGTTCCATCACCTATGTCATTAATGAAGGAATTAAGTAGCATGAGCTCTATAATTCCCTGGGCCACACTACTAGTGACTAACCTCCAACTGGACTTTGCTGACTGCAGTCCTAAGAGGTCAGCTTGTTCCTGAGAGCTCAAAACTAGTTTCTGATACCCACACAATTGTAAAAAGTTACCTGACACAAGTCAGTAGCTATAGCTTTAGCTTTCTTGTTTGTTTGTTTGAGTTTCTGAGCCACTGTGCTTATCTGATTACTTCTGTCTTGTCCCCATCTTTCTGAAACATGATCCACCAGTTTCATGCAGTATCCTGTAGAGATCCAAAGCCTAATGCAAGCACTTGGGCTGCAGTTGTATTGCACGGGTGAGTTATAGCCTGGCTGTTGTGATCCATCAGACTTGACTAAGAAAGTTTGTACTGTCCTCCTTCTGTCGTGTCTAATGTGTAACCTGTGTGACTACAGAGCACAGAGTGAGCTCTTGTCATTCTCTTATCCCTCTTCCCATTAATTGGAGCAAATTAGCTTCCCGTTAGCTTAGAGAATTCTTTGCTTCTCTATACTACCTTATCCTTCTCTTAGCAAAGAAAAGGAGAAAGATCCACTGATGCCTGTGCTTCAGGTGCTCAAATAAGTTACTAGAAATTATGGCTAAAAGGCCAAACTGAGCTGAATTTTGAGCTGTCTCTCTTGCACTGTCACGAAGCAGGTGCAAGTGAACACAACGTATGTGTGTCTGCACATCTTGTATATATACACCTGCGGTACTCGGAGCTAGGAAACCTGGCTCTCCCCTACCGAGGGCGCTAGCTACCCTGTCCGTGCCCAGCTTGGAGCGGCGCTGCGGCGGCTGCAGTACTACGAAGTGTCGCTAGGCGGCGGTGGTGTCACGTAGCGGAGGTTTCGCTGAGTCAGGAGAAGCCCGACTCTGAGCACGGGGTAAAGGCACTGGAGTTGGGGTTCGAGGAGCAGGATAAAGGTGCGGCAAGGCTTCCTTCCGGCTGAAAGAACACCCACAGCCACGTTAGAATAAATACCTGTGTGTACATGGTTTTTCCTGAGCTACATGAGCTGCAGTACTTAAAGAAAAGCTTTTGCTATGTGCGATACTAAATTCATAGTAAGCTCGGAGCTGTAATACGTAATCCCAGTTTTCCAAGTAGGACGCTTGAACTCTGATTTTGAATCACTTGAATGCTAATTCTGTGTTGAACAGCTTGTCTTTGTTACTGGCTTGTGTTTGTACTTACAATGTGAAATGAGACTTTATGAATTTTTTATGAATAAAGTAGGGTTTGTCCTTCATCAGAATGCTCGTACAAAACATATGATACTGCTGTTCTTTTGGGGAGTTAACTCAATGCTACCTCCTGCATGCAGGTACCTGTCTGCAGTCCCAGGAGGAAACAACAATAACAAAACTTGAATAGCTTTTCAATCTGATTTTTCAAGTTCTGATTCAAATCAGTAAACCAAAACTCGTTATTAGGCTTGCTACGCTATCCTTAAGTCATCTCATCCAATACCACGAGTTTTCAGGTTATGTGCTTAAGTAGAAACAAGTGAAAAAACCTCAAAATTCTTTAAAGGAAAGAATCTGAAAGTTTTGAAAGAAGAGGTTCTGATGGAACTAAATGGTTATGCAGCAGGAAACTGAGTGGAGGGGGTGACAGAGAAATAGTATCAATAACTGAAGTTGAAATTTTAAGATCTTAATATACTTCATCAGTATTTCTCTGGCTTTGATTAGTTAGTGGTCCTTATTTCAGGCTTAACAAATATCCTCAGGACTCCTTTAGCAGCTTTGAAAGAGTTTGCTAAACTTCCTCTTTTCTATTTATGTATTTGGTGTGCAAGTGTGAATATATAGACTCATAGAATCATTCAGGTCGGAAAAGACCCCTGGGATCGAGTCCAACCATCAACCCTACTCTACTAGTTCACCCCTAAACCAAATCCCCCAACACTACATCTAAGCAACTTTTAAACACATCCAGGGATAGGGACTCAAACACCACCCTGGGCAGCCCTTTCCAGTGCCTGACCACTGTCTCTGGGAAGAATTTTTTCCTGCTGTCCAGTCTAACCCTCCTGTGTTGAAGCTTGAAGCCCTTCCCTCTGGTTCTGTTGTTAATTATCTGTGAGAAGAGGCCAGCACCAACATCTCTACAATGTCCTTTCAGAGAGTGATGAGGTCTCCTCTCAGCCTCCTCTTCTTCAAACTCAACAGCCCCAACTCTCTCCATATCTCCTCATCAGATTTATTCTCCAGGCCCTTCCCCAGCGTTGTTGCCCTCCTCTGCACTCCTCGGTCCAGCACCTCGATGTCTCCCTTGTACTGAGGTGCCCAAAACTGGTCTCAGTACTCAAGGTGCGGCCTGACCAGTGCTGAGTACAGGGGGACAATCACCCTCCCTACTCCTGCTGGACACACAGTTTCTAATCCAGGTCAATAAAGCACACCTAAATACAAGCTAATATAAGCTAATAGCAGCACACCTTCAGCAGAATGCAAGTGTAGATTGCTTAGGGCACCCTAAAAGTTTTCTTGTAAGTAGACGTGCTCACTCAAGTTTGAATGGAACTGCTAGGAGTAGATGCCACTTCAAACTCAGTGACTGGGTGAGGTATATATCTTGTTTGTTTATTTTACTATCTATTTATTTGTATGGATTTATGCCAGGACAGATTTACCTAACAGCTGCTCGTTCTCTTTCTAATGTGGTAATTGTATCATGCTGAAAAGGAAGAATACCCATTGCTTAACTGGTTTTGTGTGGCTGGCCCTTGTGATGCAAATAAGCAGCTTTTCTAATATTCAGAATCATATGAGTGTTCAACATAAAAATATTTCTTTCATTGTCTAAACTGATTGCTTAAATTTTGCATATGAGAGCCGTTCTGTTTTAGGAGGTGGTTCAAGATTCAAGCCTTGCTAAATGTTAGATCAAAACACATAAAGACATAAAAGGTGTTTAAACACTGTTTTGATATAAATTATGTGTTTAACTTCATTATAATAATGAATTTTCATAAAGGGATTCACGTACTTATGTAACCAGCTGAATGTAGGCTGTGGAGAGACAACTTTATGAAAGAATTCATACGGCACGGAGTTTTATCATGGCATTTATATTTCTGAAAGGAAAGCACTACTGGCGAATGATAGGTCTTGGGCCAGCGCATCTCAGGTGTTGCTGTCTCTCCAGTTGGCTTCAGTACCAGTGCTGTCGTGGAATGTATCACCGGCACATTGGACAATAACCAATAACTAACATTCAATTACACACTGATTTGAATTGCAGAAGTTGTCTTGCTAATGTTAGAAACAGGGTTTAGTGAATTGAAACAGCACTGCTCAAATAAAATAATACTTTTTTTTTGTTGTTTAGTCCTTATTAATTGCCAAGAGTTAGGGTTGGGCTGGCCACTAGACAAACAGCAGATGCTCTCTGTTCTCAAAGGAGATGAAAAAGATAGTGAGGGAGACAGATTTATAGATTAGAAAGAAAGCTGAAACTGCTTTAATGAAATGCTAATAGCAATTAAAAAAAAATCAGTATAAATCAATACAAAACCAATGCCTAACCCAACCCCCCTAACGGCAGTTACCTCAGCATTGCTGCTGATGCTGTGGGCAGATGCTGGGGAAGTCCCAGATTGGACTCAGCAGCAGATGGGAAGGAGATTCAGGAACTGGATTCAGGCAGAATGGACAGAATCCTCCTTAGACATCAGCCATAGAAGAAGAGAGCTTGATCTTTGTGATCCTTCATATGACATCTATGCGATGAGATAAAGTTTTTTTTACTCCAAGGCTTGCAGAGCACAGGGACATTGTGGAGTCTCCTTCTCTGGAGAGTTTTTTGAGACCCATCTGGATGCATTTCTGTGTAGCTTGTCTTAGGTTCTGTGATCTTGCTTGACAAGGGGGATTGGACTTGATGACCCTTGGAGGTCCCTTCCAACCCCTAACGATGTGTGTGTGTGAAGTGTTATCACTTGTAGAAACAGACACTGCTATGTTGTCACTCCTCCAGTGCCATCAGTGCAATTACACCACCAGAAATACAGACTTTTCATCTATTCAGAAGCTTTCCAACATGTACGTAACCAGGTCATGCTATGGCTGGAGGCAAACATTGACCACAGTCCTGGAAAAATCTGCAGTGAGAGTTTAATACTTCTGTCTGCTTATCTTTCAAAATACACTCAAGCAAGTGCTAAAAGCATTTCACTAAATCAGAGCTTAATGTTAAGCATATTACCAGTCCTATATTAGTATAGGTTTTCAGTGTTGTGCTGTATCAGCTCTGGAGAACATAAGCCTGTGCTAATAGTACTAGAACATCTATTCAAAATTAATTTTTGAAGTAAGTTGAAAAAACCCTAAAATCTTGCTCTTATGTTACCACAAGTTGTATTCAGGATGCTACCACCAGCCATGTGCATCACTGCATTGAAGCATCGGGGCTGAAATATCAACATGCATTCTGTTTTCCTGCAGTTCAAACTGTTGTTAATAAAGAAATATTAATTTAAATAAATTAATTCCAGTTATAAGACTCAGAGCACCATATTGTCCAATTAATCTATGGAAATGGAAGCCCAGTTAGCTGTGGAATCAGTTTGAACAGGGTGAAACTGATCCTTTCACTTTGTTTTAGTCAAGGAACAGTGGTATAGAGAGAGGAAGGAATCAAAATTCACCTGATAATTTTCTCGTAGGAGTAAAAAAGTACTTTAATACAGGTATTAATAATAGAAACAACAGCAAAAAGAAATAGTAAAAATTGATGCTTAGTACAATAATCTGAAATGCCATGGTGGCTCCTATTCTAGTTTAAAGAAAGTTCAAGTGCAGTCTCATGTTTTGTGCTATTTTAGATGAGAAGCCCAGAAACCAGAGAAGTTAGAACAACGTTACTCTGTGTAGTTGAATGAGACTGGACTTTCAAGATAAGGACATCAATATTTGCAGCTATCAGTTATGTGGAATTATCATACCTGAGTCTGTGAACATACTCAAACCTGCAAATACCCCCGACTTGAAAGACACATTCAGTGTCTTGAAATTCAATGTTTGTGAAAAACAAGAGGATTAGTCAAGACGTACTAAAATAAATCTCTCCAAGAAGCAGCATCTCCATTGAAGTCTTTGCCAAGTTTCCAACCAAAGAGGACAGAATTAATTCTGTAGATGGTTATGAAGCTGTGACTGACAATCGAGACTTTGAGGAAAGCATGGAGAAACAGCAAAGGAAAGGAAAAATGTAGCTGGTGTGAGGAGAGGGGGAAATGTGGCTTATTGCTGAAGTTCTTCAGACAAGTAAATACTTGGTCACAAACAGGTACTCTGAGGTGATGTTGGCTCCAATTGTTGCTCTCTATCTTGGAGACCTTACTGGATTTCTTCCACTCCTAGGCCACATCAGGGATAGGTGAGCTCCCCTTCGTTTCATCCCAATGCTGCAGTCTTCCTTCAGACTCAGGTTCACACGAAAAGGCTGGGAAGGCAGACATGTAAAGGGAGATGTAAACTGAGAGTTTAGAGAACAAGATCTCACACTGATGGAGTTGTGATCCTTGGGAAGGTGATAGTTGTTTACGAGGTCCTGTTGTGACTGAGGAACTGAGCTTCAGCTGCCACCATGAGGCTTAAAAAAAGACAATAAAATGAGCAATTTAGAGTCCCTCAACCACTTGCGTGGCAAAGATAGAACCTGTTGGTTACCGTGTCTTGTAAATATCTGACAGCAATTTCCAATAAGAAGCAGCTGTTTGGATTATAGGAACCTAGGAGTTTATTTCGAAAACACCCTTGACTACAATGTAAGCTAATACCATCCAGACAAAACACACACGAGGAACTGCACCTATGTGTTTGCATGTATATTCAGCTTCAAACAGTGCGGATGATAGATATAGACATTCACAGTACCTAGTTTAGCTGTAAAATGTTCCTCCTTTTCTGACAAATGATGAGATACTGGAGCTAGATCCAGAGATATAGGGGTGTAGATACATGAAAATACCTGCTCATAGCATTAATGTATTTGTTAAATCACTTGAGTAGAGTTGTGATCCTTACTTTTGTAAGGTTTTTGATTGCTGCTTTCTAGATACAACCTGGTGGATGAGTTTTATTAGGCAAATGGTACCTAAAGGTGAGAAATTAATTCTGTTCAAATCGTGAATGTCAAGCTGCATGTTTCATCTCACCTTGGATTTGATTCTTCATTATTTGATCCTACTCTATTGCTAAGGATAAAATGATTCTCACCTTTCTGCTGTTCAATACTAGATCAAATATGAATGTGGTTATAGGGACAGAATTCCTCATGAGAAACAAATCAAACCTTGGGCTGAAATAATCTCAGTAGGGTCATAGTCCAAGCAGACCTGCGACTTCTTTCAGAAAAACGTAAAAAATCTTTCCAATGCTTTCCAAACCCTAAACTATGGTAAGAAAGTACCCACTGGGTTTATTGCTCTCATTTATTGCAAGGCTGAGATATGCTGTGAATCTTCCTAGGGCAATGTCTGTGTTACCCATGTTTTAATACTTTGATTTCAGTTCTTCATGGAGCAAAACTTGCTGACACACATTCTGTACTTCAAATGCTGTCCTAGGTAACAGACTAGTCTTGAACATTGTCCCAAGTATATGCCAAGTAGTGTAGGCAAAAAGGATCACATTATTAATGAAACCTGACTAGGCAGCAGATTATACTATAAATAGGGCCCTGGGATTGCATGGACTGCAAGGCTGGTCACTTCCTACAAAATCCACTGCATGTATAGTTACCCTAATCCTGTAAAGTGATCCTCGGTCTAATCCTTACACCTAGCTATTGTACTTGACTAAATTTGCCACAGACAGCTGTGCATCTGTAAGTCTTTACTTGCTTGGATCCATGGCAAGATCAGAGCAGACGCACTGCTTGTAGATGGACGATAACAGAACATATAAAGGATTTTATAGGAAAATAAGCTAACAGGAGATGGACACAGCTGAAATCCCAAAACAAATGGAAATACTGAAAACAATTAAGAAAGGTAGAATTTGAATAGAAACAAAGATCCTCCAATTTTAAGGTGTCCTGCAACATAGAATCATACAGTCATTATGGCTGGAATAGACCTCCAGGATCATCAAGTCCAGCCCTCATCCTGACAGCTCCCTAAACCCTAGACCATGGCCTCAAGTGCTCTAGCTATTCGGTTTCTAAACACCTCCAGGGGTGGGGACTCCACCACCTCCTGGGACAGCCTGTTCCAGTGCCCAGCCACTCTCTCAGGAAAGAACTTCTTCCTAGGATCCAGGAAAAACATGGCATATGGCTACTTTACTAGTTCTCATGTTTAAGTGCCCTCATGAGAAGAAGAACTAATGAACATCTTACCGAGATGGGAGAGAAGTTGATGTGTGGGAAGCAGTTAGAAAGCAGATCAGTATTAAAGCTGGTCAGTTATACCCTTGGTGGATCAAGTTACCCTCTTGTTCCTTAATTACTTACAGTTTATCTGTTGCCTCCTAAAGAAATAGGATTTACTGCACATCAAAGGATTATATTTTTTTAAACTATCATGTAATTGACTTAAGTGGGAAGAAAAATACGATGTTCATTAATATAATAGAAGCTCATATAATCTGAACTGTAGTTAACAAAGTTTTATCTAAAAGCTGTGGAAAACTCTTCCTACTATATTTCCCATCCTTCAAAAAGGATTTGCAAGAAAGATATTGCTGTATCTTTACTAATTTTACCTGTTCTAGTCAATGCAAGGATTCTTGATATAAACCACTTGAACTTGTTTACAATTTGTACTTCTTTTCACTCATCCACGCCTTATCATTTATTTCCTTCTCCAATTAGGAAGCGAAGTGTTATTGCACTTGGTGTAGTGACAAAAATGTGTAGGATTGCTTGTAGGTCTGGAAGGCTAAAGAACACTTACATACTTGGGTTGTAGTTGGATCTGGGCTGTATAACTTTAACACTCTGTAGTCAATCCTTTGTGCTGTGTCTTGTAGTGCTTGCATTACTCAGGGTTAGGTAGTTAGATGCTAAGATACATCACAGAATCACGGAACATTAGGGATTGGAAGGGACCTTGAAAGGTCATCTAGTCCACTCCCCCCACCACAGCAGGATCACCTAGATCAAATTGCACAGGAACATGTCCAGGTGGGTTTTAAATGTCTCCAGAGAAGGAGACTCCACAACCTCCCTGTGCAGCCCCTTCCAGTGTTCTGTCACCCTCACTGTGTACTCTGTTGAATATTAGTGAATTTTAAGAAGCGAAAAATCTCATATTGAAAAGTACAAATAGTAGTTAAAACATGTTAGATAGGATCAGAGAGTTCCATGCTCATGGTGAATGAGTATTTTTATCTCTTAATATCATAAAGACAGAAATCAGTGCCATGACAGTGAATATACTTTTAACAGACATTTTAAATGAACACATAAATTACACTTGATGTACAGTTTTTATCTACAAAAAGAGAAACATCGGTCCAGCTTCTTAGACATTTACATTTTGAAGGGTACCACACAATTATAAGGCTTGGTTTTGGGTGTGACGAGAACAGTAAAAAGATGTTCTCAAAGCTGCAATGAGGAGGCTTCACAGAAGTCAACAGTGATATTCAAAGCCAGATACCAAGTTTTATTTTAGAAACAGGTTTTTCCTCAATTAAATAGTTATAATCAACACACTTTGTAGTAACTTTTGGAATGTATAAACAACTGGACTACATTTGTGAACTTCAGTTTACCAATGTTTTATACAGCCAGAATTCAGTCAGGGTGGTGCTTGAGTCACTATCCCTGGATGAGTTTAAAAGATTCTTAGATGTGTGCTGGGGTACGTGTTCCTGTGTGACTTGATCTAGGTGATCCTGCTCTGGCAGGGGGATTGGACTAGATGATCTTTCGAGGTCCCTTCCAATCCCTAATGTTCTGTGATTCAGTGAATAAAACTCAGTAATACCACTCAGGCTTTTTATTAATGAATCCTCCGTCAAAGCGATTGCACTGAAAACAAAATTGAAGATGACATCTAATGAAAAACGAGTCTCTGTTTTGTCCTGAATTTGCTGTGTCTTGGTACTCTTTCATAACTTGCAGTGATTTATAAAACAAAAAAGAGTTGCTGTCTTGTCACTTCATGAATGGCCGCCACAATGCTGATTTGAATTAGCATCACAACACTGCTAGGGACCAACAGAGCTGTACTCTCTGTTATTCCCACCTGGTTATGTTCCTGTGTGACTTGATCTGGGTGATCTGCTGTGGCAGACTAGATGATCTTTCGAGGTCCCTTCCAATCCCTAATGTCTGTGATTCAGTATGAGCTCTGTTATTTTCCATACGTTTTTACAGGAAATACAAAACCATACACTGTAGCATAATATGCTGGTGATATCAGTACAACCAGAACCTTCTGAATCTACCACATTGATTTTTCAGTACGTAGAGTGTGAACATTGGAACTCTTGCAGCCTTTATTTACACGAGTACAAAAAAGAAATGAAGCTTTTGCTTCATGTGTGTCACAGGTGTATGCCATCAGGAGGGGAAAAGTGAGGTTCAAATCTTCATTCCATGTACTGTTTTATATGGATTCTTCTACTTTCCTCTGCTACACTTCACTTGTTCTGCCCTTTCGTCCCCAAACCGTCTGTGATCCGATCTTGTATTTCCCCTGTGTTACTAGTTTTAGCTATCAAGCTCCAGTCATCTTTTTCACCCCGTTCCTGGTGGTCTGCCCCATTGTTTCAGAACTCCTCTGCTTCATCTCCTGCTGCTTATCTAATTCCCATTGAATCTAATTCAGCTGGGATCTACTTCCTAATGACCCTTTGGAGTTTGTTTGTTTTGACTTCTGCTTTCTAGCCAAGGCCCAAGGCTTTCCAAGGTTCCCCACAGAGCCCAAATTTTTCTGTACTTCAGCTTTTTTTCCTGTTACTATTTCTTCTTATCTGAAATCTGGACTTGATGATCTTACAGGTCTTTTTCAGCCTCAATAATTCTGTGGTGCTGTGAAATGTTCCAGAGTTACGTTCTGTCTGAAGCAGTTTGCCGTGTTCTATCTTATACCATAGAAAATACGGTCATAGAGTAGAGATAGCAGATCTGTAATTCCATGTAGGTCTCTGTAACCCACATAATACATGAGCAGCACTGACTGGGTCAGACCAAGCATCTTTTTAACCCGATATCTTTTCTCCTCTGTGACTGGCAGCAGATAGTGGGGGAAGAGTGCACTAACAAGTATTGTAACCTTTTTCACTGCAAGCTTTTTCAGTTTATAGCAGCTTCATCATCTACTAAGACAGAGGTGCTATCTTTGCATTTAAAGTTTGACCCAGACTGGCTCTTGCTTGGCAGAGTTTCAGTTATAGAGCTTTATTCTCGAAAAGTTCTGCTCTTGGCCTGTGCACAGTAAAAGAGCCAGCGTTTCTTTATCAGGACAATGTTCTTAACACACATGGTAGTTCAGTCTAAATTAGCCTTTTCATGGCAGATAAACATCAAGTTACTAGTCTTTGCCCTTTCAGACTCTTTATTTTCAGACTCTCTTGTAAGTCCCTGAATGCCCAGGTTAACAAACAAGTTGGTAGAAGCCAGGCACAAATGGAAGATGCAGGCAGTCCTTTCTGATTGTCAATTTGATTTTCCACTAACTGCATTATTGTGCCAGGTAAGTTGAGGTCAATTGCTTATGTCGGGGAAGGAATAAGCTGCTCCTAACTTCTTCCATTATGAGGTAATTCGTGGAACTGTGCATTATGAATGAGGAAAAGAAGGTGTTCAATTATGGCCAGAAATGCTGCTTCTTGCATGCGTAAGTGCTGACCACACGATTGGCAAATTTGTTGATGGTGACCTCATTGCCACTGTCCTTATCACTGACTGTCTGTACAGGACTGAGAACACGTTGTTTCTCCTTCGCTGTATCCCTGCCTATATGGCATTTGGGTCAGGCTGTGGAGAAGGATGCAAGCTGAAACACAGCTACTAGCACACAGGCTACAAAATGTGATTCCCTCGGCAGATTCAAATGGTTCAGACTCACCTTAGTACCCTCCACTGTTCAGTACTTTGACAAAGTGAAACTCTGAATGTGATCTTCTGGGTTCTGCAGTATTGGAATAGGATTTTTTAAGTTTCACTAGCAGGGACATGCTGTAGCATCAAGCCTAACTACAAGGGTGATACCCTGACAGTGAGACAAAATGGAAAGCTATCAAGGGAAATTAAGGGAGAATCATTTTGAAAAAGAAAATTAACAGCTGCTGGCATTCAGTGTCAAAAACTGTATGCTTTGAGGAAAAGACTGGTGATTCCCAAACAAGGTAAATTCTACCATCAATTTGAAGCATGTCAACTAAGAAAATTATATTACTGTGAGATCATGGAGGCTTCCAAAGTAATAGTGGCTGTAAGTCAGTCTATCTTTTCACATTCTGCTTCTGAAAACCAAGCTGGAAGCTGACTAAGATTAATGATCTCGCTAAAATACTGTTGTGTTCTTCAGAGCTAAGGAAGGGTGACTATGGGTAGACTTATCGGTGTCATCCAATGATAGGACAAGGGACAATGGGTGTGTGCTGGAACATAGGAGGTTCCACATCAGTATGAGAAGGAACTTCTTCATGGTGAGGGTGACAGAGCAATGGAATGGGTCATTCAGTGAGGTTGTGGAGTCTCCTTCTCTGGAGACATTTAAAACCTACCTGGACATGTTCCTGTGCGACTTGATCTAGATGATCCTGCTGTGACAGGGAGCTTGGACTAGATGATCTTTCAAGGTCCCTTCTAATCCCTAATGTTCTATTATTCTGCAATTGCGTTGTGCTATAAAACCCATGCATCAGCATTTTCTGGGGTTATGTAGGATTAGTTTTTTCCTTTTAATTATCTGTTGTGAAGAAAGACCATTTTTCTCCCTCCTGGAACCTCTGCCTGTGCTGCTTATCCTAAACAGTAGAAATCAACATCCTCTATCCATCCAGAGAGAGAACCCCAAATGAACAGAAAAAACAAGAAATACAATTAGCAGCGCTGCAAAACGCCAAGACAACAGGCTTCCCCTCGATAATGCAGAGTAGTTTGATAGATTAGGGAGTGTACTCACGCTGCTTTTCTCTAGTGTCTTTTAGTCCTGAAAGAACATGGAGAAATTTTGCTATTACTGCTAGAGTGCAAAATGACTATACCGTGTCCTGCAGCATTTAAAGAGCCACCATACCAGTCTGAGCAAGTTACTCATCCCAAAGTGTGCGCCTACTTCTTAATCTTTATCTTTTCATTGAATTGTTTTATATATAATTTTATATATCACAGGACATTGTGGAAGGGATCTAGATTGGAAGGGATCTAGAAAGATCATCTGGTCCAATCCCCCTCACCACAACATTCCTTGTCTAAGATCTAAGTCTTGATCCTCTCCTTGGATGGCAAAAAATTAACTGCTTCCTCCAAGGATTTTTTCAGGTAGGTGTTTCTGAAAAAATGTTGTGGGGAATATTCACAATGAAATAAATACATAAATGAACAAACAGATTGCCTCAACACGCAAATAGCACATGAGAACACACACCTGATGGATGGAGCATTCTCCATGTTCTAGTCACACTCTCCAGGGAAGAGGGATAGTCGCTATGTAGGTCGTTATAGAGTTTCTCCTTTTACTAAAGTAAGATCCCAAGCTTTACCTTGGTATATTGTTACTCATAAAACAGGGTGCGTGTGAGCTAGTATTTCTCAAGTCTACGAAACTTCTGATGTGCCAGGGCTGAATGGGTCAGACTGGGATGGGGGGTGGAGGGACGCCTGGCAGCCCCAGGTTCCTGTGCTGCTCCCGCCCCGCTCCAGCCGCAGGTGGATAAAGGTTGGTCGTCTTCTCTTCCTGCTGCCCCCGCAGCCCATCCTCCCTCACGGCTGCTCCCCGCCAGCGCCCCGCTCCCCGTCGCCTTCGCAGGCGCTGCTGCTGCGGCGCTCCCCACGCCCCTAGGCGGTGGCTCCGCACCTGTACGCAGCGCTCTGCGCTGGCGGGACCACTTTGCCGTGTCGGGGCTGACTAGCAGGGGGCTCTCGGTGCCGGAGGCGGCGTGGCGGTATCCCCATCTTTCCTTCCCATCCTCCCCTCCCTCCTTCCATCCCTCCGCCTCCTCCCTCCTTTCCCCCCAGCGCCCTCTGCACTTTCTTCTCGAACCACCCTCGTAGGCAAACTTTGATGGGGGACCTCGCACCACACTGGAAAAATGCCGGTTATGAAGGGATTACTGGCACCCCAGAACACCTTCCTCGACACCATCGCCACCCGGTTTGACGGCACACGTGAGTCTGGGCTGGGGTAGAGGGCGTCGGCTCCGGGACCAGAGGAGGGGATGCACTGGGAGCACAGTGCGTGCGAGGGGAGCCTCCGCTTTTTCCTCTCCGCCCGCCGGGGATTTCCTTGGCACCAGAAACCGGCAATGAGGAGGGGGAGGCGAGGGATCTCCCAGTCTTTCCCGCTGCTTTGCTTCTCGGCGTCTCCACAGCTTTGCAGGTGAAGAGAGTCCTCTCCTCTCCTGAGCAGGTCTTGAGCGGGGGCTTCAGGAGGCCGAGGAGAGCCGAGCTCCTGCTAGAGCAAAGTTGTGCATTGGGCTGGGGCTTTCACTCCCTCCCCTTGCCGCTGGCAGCCGAGAGACTGTGAAGGAAAGGCAGCTCCAGAGCCTGAGCAGCTCTTTGGTAGGAGGTTTCGGGCTGATTTTAGTTTCTCTGATTTTTATGTTGGTCGGTTGGTTGTTTTTTCTTTACTACCCCCACCGCCACTACGGAATTTCCCTAAAATCCGAATTCCGCAGCTCAGCAGTGGCAGCAGCTGTTGCAGGGTATCAATTGAGTGGGGCAGCCTCGGGTAGCGGCGTCCGGCTGCAGCACCACGGACAGATCCCGGCCATTCCCGGGTCACGGCGGGGCTGGGCAGGGCGCCCTCCCGCCTAAGCCCCGCTCTGCGTGTCTCCATCACGGCGCTGCTTTAATCGCGGAGCGGCTCCCGTGAGGGAAGTTGTCTTGGCCCTCTCCAGCCGTGGGTTAGGAGTTGCCCGCTGCTTTTGAGTCTTGTTTCCCCTTTACTGAGTTTCACCCATATTAAGGAAAAGAAAAGCAGTGCGGAGACAGCAGATTTGGGGCAAAATGTACTTTGTTCCCTTTAAAAGAAATCCAGAATCAGAGTGAAAGAAATGCAAACTCAGATTTGAGTTGGTGTCAGCTGTTACTGGACTGAAAAACATTGCAAACCTAGTGGGGTCGATGTCTTCTTGATTTTTGTGTCTATTGGCATGTTCTGAATGATCTAGTTAGTGTGTGACTAAGACAATTGAACTGTGATTACTCAACCACTAAGTTGTAAAATGTCGAAACAATTAGTAGTCTCTTAGATCAATTGCAGAGAAGCAAACAACTGCACCACTTGTATGAGGATATGTTCAGGGCTGTACATAACTGATACTTTCTGCATTATAACTGCACTGCTAGTATGAGGATACGTTCGGGGCTGTATTTAACTGATACTTTCTTAGAAAGCAATCCCTCTTGTGAGTACTTAGATGTACTCTTAAATTCCTTTGACTACACTCAATGTCCTTTTCACCCATCCTCCACCCTTCTTTTTCTATGAAGCATAAGGAGTATTATTTACTGCGTATTGAAGGATGCAGCTCTAACAAGAATTTATTGCTGATACAGTCATTTGCCAGAAAAGCAGTTGTTCTCCATTTTGTGCTCAGGACCCTTTCCAGTGGCTTCCTTTCAAAGGATGGAGCACACAACCTGTGATCTGTGCTCGCAACTTCACTAATTCTATACTGTTCTTCGAAGATCCACTTTAGCAAGAAATATTACTGATGAAATACACAACTTTTATTAAACAATCATTAGAAAAACATGATTCCTGTGCAATTAGTGACACCGACGGACAGCGTGAGAGAAAATGTATCGCTCAGCTGAATCTTATTGCCCAATGTAGCTATTTTTCTAAAGCAATAATTACACTGACCTTCACTAAGTCAATTGGGAAAGTTTTTTCTTAAACAAGAGGAAACAGGTCTAGGTGATCCTGCTGTGGTGAGGGGATTGGTCTTTTGAGGTCCCTTCCAATCCCTAATGTTCTGTGATTGTGTGAAGCAGACCCCAGCCTCTTTGAAATCTCTAATGCTAGCAACTCATCTACTTTTTTTCGTGGGATGTAATTGAAAAAAGAATGTAATTAGGTATTTAAGTACCTTCAGAAAATGCAGCACATTATATTTTATTACAGGCAGTGAAATTTTCCCTTCTCAGTGTTTCAGAGTTTGGCTTAAATATTGAATAGGCTGATACTAAAAGTCATCATTGTATGATTATGAGTGTATGAAAAATTCCCAGAAATTCACAAGGGAAAACTTTTTATAAGCTACATAGTCTTACAGCTAATGAAATGTTGGGGGAGTCTATTCTATGGAAAACTGGTGGTGTATCTCTTAACATATAGAGAAACAGAACAGCTGTTTTAGAGGGTTAGAGTAAAATGATGAGTCAACAAAGTTATGTGCCTACCAATCCATATTGTAGCCAATTTTGGTTTAATTTAAATTATCCAGGTACTAAATTATCCAGGTATTGGTGAGGTTGTTCAGGTGGCTAAAGCTAGGAGTAACAGTGTTGACTAATCCTTGCAGGAATCAGTCCCATGTCTTACTAGTTTTATAGGTGGTACAGTCTCTGAGAGGCTTGGAACTGAGACATGATACTGAACCTGAGGCAGTGTTTCCAACCCGCTTTAACCTCACATGTGATGACAGTTAAATGTTAAAATACTGTTGTGTTCAAGGGCTTTTTTTTTGGTTGGTTTTTTTAACAGAGTGTATGGTTAACAGACCTCCTTTCATTCTAAGCCTCTGGGAAGGATATATTATGTTGTCATCAGTGATAGACTAATCCACCAGTGCATCTTTAATCCAGAAGAGGGATAATTCTAATTCTGGGCAACAGTGCAAGAAGGGATTCCAGATAATATTAGAAAATATGCTTTGCTTGCACAGAACTTTTCACAAGCTCATTCGCGTGGGTCTTTTCATTTTACTGTTGCAATGATTCATGTCTAATTAGCAATTACAAATCACATTAGTAAAGAACTTCAAATCTCAAGCATGGATAACAACTGCTTGACTATTACTTCAGCCACTGAGAATTCTCACAGAAGGTTAGATCCCAGAGATCTCCTGCAAAGCTCCCACTACCTGTGTTGCATATGTTGTATAAGGCTTTACCTAACTGGATTGCTGTGATGGAGCATTTGGATCTGCCTATGTGCTCTTGTACCTCCACCTTCTTACAACTGTGAACTGTCTTTTGTTTCCTGACATCATACTTGAAGTTAATGCTTTCTCAAAGACCTTTGTTCCCCCTCCTGATAACTAAGCACCACATTATTCAAATACTTTTTGCCTGCTGTGTTAGGATTGGATTTGTGTGGCTACTGCTCCTTCAGAAAAGAAACATTCATGTTTTCAAATTAGTAGGCTTTATTTTGGTTTTATATTTGGGAGGGGTATGTGTGTGTCAGACTTTCAAGTCAAAATACGATTTTTAAGTGTGAAAATATTCTAAATATAAGTCTATAATTACACCCAGCACTGCCACAAATACTATGAAATCAAATGTCTGAAATAAGTTGTTTCATGTCAAACTTCTGAGTGGAAAATTTACAGACTCTTGCTTCTCATCCCTTTTTAGATTAGGGGGAACATTCAGAAGGAAATGATTGATAAATTAATGGATGGATAGGTGGATAGGTAGGTAGGTATACAGATAAGCAGATAGATAGATATGTGTGTACTGTTTATTTAAATAGACTAAATCCACCCCAGAAGTGGATGTTTCTGAAAATCTGTGATACTTTGTCAGAGTGCAAAGCAAAATAGAGATTCAGCAAATGGCCTCATTAGTTGTATTTCTAAAAGCACGACAATTTTGTCTGTGGTTAGACTACAAAATGACAGCTAGAACTCTATAATTATGTCTTGTGTCTATCAAATGCGATCAATTTCCAAATTAAGCGTGTACTTCCACATCCTTATGAACAATCTCGTATGATCAGTGTAATCTGAAGATCAAGTTGAGTTAATTTCCTTTTGCTCACTTTTAGTGGTGATAATTTGGTAATTCTCACTTTGTAGAACAACCCCTACATTCAGATCTGCTCTCCAATGAGACATTGTCTGAAGTGTTAAACAGAACTTTGTACCCAGGCAGCAATTTTCATAACTTTTTCTCCCTTACCAGTTAGATGGATTCAGTTTTCCAGTTGCTGTAGTTAGCCTTAAGCCTCTCAAATGTGGTGTCAATGTACATCCACTGGCATTGTGAGTAGAACCAGGTTGTCTCTTCCATACGCAGCAGTTGGTACAGAATGGAAAGCCTTTGTTTGTAGTAGTCTAAGCGATATTCCTCTCCTGCTTCTCAATAACACCACCCATCACTGCTTTTCTGTCTTACAAACTACTACGTAATCACAGGATTATTAAGGCTAGAAAAGACCTCCAAGATCGTCAAGCCCAGCCTATGACCTAACACCACCACAGTCACCTAGACCAGGCCACTAAGGTCCGCATCCAGGCTGTCCTTCAGGGATAGGGACTCCACCACTGCCCTGGGCAGTTCATTTCAGTGTCTGATCACCCTTTCTGTGAAGAATGGCTTCCTAACATCCAACCTAACCCTCCCCTGGTGCAGCTTCAGGCCATGCCCTCTCGTCCTGGTGCTAGTTGCCTGGGAGAAGAGTCCGACCCCCACCTGTCTACAACTTGTTGAGGCCTGCTACATTAAGCCAATTTCTTCCTACAACTTTGTTGTAAAATTCTCTGTCTCATTCTGGTTGAATCCTGTCCTTTCTAGACTAATCAACATGCTGCTCAATCATATATTATTACTGTAAAAACTTCAAAAGCAGCAAAGTACTGGGTATCAAATTTGCTACCCTGGCTTTAGAAGAGTGGACTTCAGCCTCTTCAGGAGCTTCTTCAGTAGAGTGCAATGGGATAGGGTCCTGGAGGGACTGGGAGGCCAAGAAAGCTGGTTAACATTCAATGACCACCTCCTCCAAGCTCAAGAGCACTTCATCCTTACAAAAAGAAAGTCGGGCTAAACCATAAAGAGGCCTGAATGGATGAGCAAAGAACACCTGGAAAAATTTAGACAAAAGGAAGAAGCCTACAGAGACTAGAAGAGAGGACGGGTAGCCTTGGGAGAAGTATAGAGCCAGGGATTTGGTTAGGACAGCTAAAGACCAGATAGAACTAAAGCAGTCCAGGATGTCAAGGGCAACAAGAACATCTTCCATAAGTGTATTAGAATAAAAGAATAAGTGGGACCCCTCCAGAAAAAAACAGGTGGCCAAGGTAGCTGAGATATGTAGAAGGCTGAGGTGCTCAATGGCATTTTTACCTCAGTCTTCACCAGAAAGCTCTCAAACTGTGTCAGCAAAGTCACAGAAGTGAAAGCCTGGGAATGGGAGAAGGAAGCTGCACCCATGACAGGGGTAGATCAGGTTCCTGACTATATAAAGAAATTGAAGGTTGACAAGTCCATAGAATCACAGAACATTAGGGATTGGAAGGACCTCGAAAGACCATCTAGTGCAATCCCTCCACTACATAGGACATAATGAGACGCATCCATGGATCCTGAGGGGAGTGGTAGGTGAAGTTGCTGGGACAACTGGAGGAAAAGAGTCATTAAGTAAGTGTTTAGGGGTTTTTTAAAAAACATAACAGAATATTATCCTTACTATTGGTATGATTTTATGTGTGTGTCTGAGAAACCTGACACTCTGCAGTGATCAGAACAAATCCGTATATTCAAAGTGACATCACAGGATCACAGAACATTAGGGATTGGAAGCGACCTCCAAAAGATCATCTAGTCCAATCCCTCACTACAGCAGGATCACCTAGATCAAGTCGCACATGAACGTGTTTGAATGAATTTATACTTTGTCAATGGATTACAGAAGTAGTTCTTCAGAGGGTTTCTAAATCTTCAGTGTTTTGGAGGATTTCCATTACAGATGTTGTGTAAATCTACTTCTCCAAACATGTAATACTGTTTTCTCCTCTGATAAAATTTCAGTGAGAAAATAGGTCCTATTTGGTATTTTTATCCTATTTTTGTTTTGTTTGTGTAGGTGGCAGTTTTATACACAGTCTTTTTGGGTACAAAGAAAATTTGCTCAGGGTATTGTTTGTAGCAACAGAACAATAGCAACATGACCCAAAAAATGTCTCGAGCACATGTAAAAGTATAAGCAAATATATTGCATTAATATATTACGATAAATCATAAAAATAGGAGTTTGCAGAGCATTAACTACTAGTGGCACTATTCTGATGTAAAGTATTTTTGAAAGAGAATTATCTCACATGATTTACATTAGCTGTAGCCTGGAAAAGGTGAACACAGACAATTGCTACAGCAGTTCTCTATTTTCACAAGCTAACTTGCCTTTACCCCTGCTACGAATAAAAAGCAATTAAGGACCAACATGCTCCCAAAGTAACGTTGCTTCCTGCTCGCTCCATCTAAAAATAAACAAATAAGAAATTAAAGGGAAAAAACAAAGGCGAGGGAGGCTAAAGAATCAAACAAACCATTGTCAAACTGCAATGGGAAAAAGACTTCCTTGATAGTAAGAAAAGTTTTTTCTTTTTGGGTTTGTCTTGCCAAGTGCTTAGGGTTCCTTCTGTTTTCTGGGACTTATAATAGTATTCAAAGTCTTCGGAACAGGTGTTGTTCTTAAAATACTTACATATTCAACACTGAACTTGACATTGAATATCTTTGAATCTCTCTAAAGCTTAATGCCGGGCTGTCAACTAGTTCAAGGACAACTAAGACAATTACATTACAAAGAAACATGTCTTCCCTGTTGATCTTAGACCACAAGATCATTTCAAGAAAGATGGTCCACTGTCTTATCATGTTGCGATGATTTGCTCTGTTTCAAGGAAGGGTGGGTGGGTTGGTTGGCTGGTTTTTGTTGTTTGGCTTTTTTTGTTTGCCCTCCACATTCTATTCAGTGGCTGCTTAAGACTAGGTCTAGAACTTTCTGATCCCCTAAAAGAAACCTAGGCTGAGTTATCACTGGGTCTTCAAGATAGGCTTTTCAGGAGAACATACCACGCACAGAGTCACAGCACATTAGGGATTGGAAGGGACCTTGAAAGATCATCTAGTCCAGTCCCCCTGCCACAGCAGGATCACCTAGATCAAATTGCACAGGTACATACCCAGCTGGGTTTTAAACATCTCCAGAGAAGGAGACTCTTCTCACTTCTCTGAGAACAAACTACTTGTAGTCCTACCTAACATATGAAGGAAAGCTCAGGCAGTTTTGGCTATCAAAAGACAACTTGTCTTCAGTATCTTCTTGGTGAATGTTTAGCCACTAAATTAAATTAATTAAAGCCTTCAATTCATCATATTGAAAATTTTAGCTGGTTAACATGGGGGAAGGAAGCAACTAAAATCCATTTAGGTTCCTGATTTGATGGTAAAGCACAGTAAGAATTGATATGGCAGTATTTTGTTTATTTTAATTTATATTACTTTTTTTTTTAAAGGACCTTTTTTATAAATGACTGCTTTTATAAAGTGAATGAGGAAGCTTGTGTTTGGTTTGTTGTAATTGATTATAGAGGTTTTTTTATGTGCAAATGACTGAATAGTACATAATCTTAGGTTTCACAATCTTGCTTATAGTATTTCCAAAAGTCTGCTGTGGTTCTGTTTGCCACTCCTACTGTTGAGGTGGATTGGGTCTGACGAAATAGCTGCCAGGCAGATTGCATCCTGGCAGTGAAGAGTCAGTCCCATGCAAACTGTGAATTACAGCAATTCACTGGTGGGTCCACAGACAGCCGGTCGATCCCTGCAGCAGAAGCAGTGATCAGTGAGAGCCAGGATGGACAGGTGGAAATTACTGTAGACATTTAAACTCATTAGTCATAATTCTTATACAAATAAAACAAGCAGATGTTGAGCTGTTTTCATACTTCTCTGAGCACAATCCAGATAGGGAGCTGGGGTTTAGATTCCAATCACAACATGGTGCTAATTGTACAGATGGTAGAAGCAGTAGCTCTTCTTGTCTGCATCCATTTGGATATATCTGAGTTGCTCTCTTCTCCCCACTTTCATCCTAACTCAAACAAAGTAACTATGTCTTAGGGATGCTCCTCCTTTTGATGCCAACACAATCTTCAGAAAAGCAAGTATCTTTCTGGACCTTTCAACACTCTGTATTTCAGGTATAAGTACAGAAATGTATATGCAGGTGATACAGAAACATCTGTGCAGGTGATACAGAACCATCTATGCGGGTAATAACTTGCTTTAATTACCAAAGGAAGCATCCTTCATTTAGGAGAAATAGTTCATTTATTCACCTTTCTATGAAAGAGTCTTCAGGGAATGGTTGCTTGAACAGTCAAGGCAGCGGCAGGCCTTCCGTTTGTGTCTTTCATGGTGACTCTACTAATTTTTGCTGTCTTTTTTATAGGCTTATTTTTTAAACATAATTAATCGTAACCCGATGTGGTATAGTCTCACCTGTAATATAACAAATTGCTGAAGTAACAATAGGGGGAGTTAATCACAGAAATCATGAGACAGGGAGAAAGTTTCTTCCAGCGCAGAGAACAGCTAGAGGGGGGGAAAGAAAATCAGCTGCTATCCCCATCCTTCAGTAAGGTGCAAAGGGCAGGTAACTAGTTAACTGACAGTTTCACAGGTGACAAGAGCAGGGGGATTGGACTACATGATCTTTCGAGGTCCCTTCCAATCTCTAATGTTCTGTGATTCTGTGAAAGCAGGAGACAACCTTCAGGGTATTATTACTTACCTAAATAAATAGGAACTGTATTAATTTATTCACCTTTTACCCTTATTCTGCTTTATAAAACGCATTTATCTTCTATGAAGTCTGTGTAGGTAGAGTCTTGCCACTGAAAGTAAGACAAAGGCCAGAAAGCCCATCAACAGAAATACTATATGACCCACATCATGATGGATAGATCTTAATAAGCTGAGTTTGGTGAGATGAGTGAAGTAATCACAAGTAGAGCTAAGAGGTCAGAATTAATTGGGGGAACTACAGTAGGTTTTTTTCTCCCCAGCCCGACGTGGTTGATGTGTCATTTTATACGAACTGACATTGAAAAAAATAACTTGCAGGTCTACAATTAATTAAAGGTTGTGAGACGTTTTCTGCCATATTTACACATTTTGTTCTACGTTGCTCTGACTTTCTAAGACAAGTGAGAATCAAGTGAAAAAGTCATTCGTATTTATAGCATGAAGGTATTGTCTTTTAACCTTTGTGATGCTCAAAAGTACAAAACTTTGATTGCTCTCGTTTAATGAAAAAGTGGCAGGTAGTTCTAATGAGAATATTTTTCTAAAATTAGGAAGAGGATTTGTAGTGATACTTCTTAGTTTGATAGTGGCTGTTTTTCTAGCTTAAAACTTTAACATGTAGCATAGATGGAGCCAGGCTCTGCTCAGTGTCATCTAATGATAGGACAAGGGGCAGTGGGTGTCAGCTGGAACACAGGAGGTTCCATATAAATATCAGAAGGAACTTCTTCACGGTGAGGGTGACAGAGCACTGAAGTGGCTGCCCAGGGGGGTTGTGGAGTCTCCTGCTCTGGAGACATTTAAAAACCTGCCTGGACGTGTTCCTGTGTAACTGGATCTAGGTGATCCTGCTGTGTCAGGGGGATTGGACTAGATGATCTTTCGAGGTCCCTTCCAATCCCTCATGTTCTGTGATTCTCTGTGTTTGCTGTAACACTTGGGGAATTTGGTTAATATTTATTAAAATTGACAAGGGTTTGCTTTCCTTTAATGGAAGAAAAGTTTGTTTCCTGAATTGCTGCAAACCAGTTTCCGCTTTAAGCAAAGACAACATGATGGCTTGATCTCCGGTCCCACAGAAACCTGTATCCGTCTTGGTAGCCCAGGGGTGTAACAGTCACAAGTATTACTGGGACCTTCCTAAGGGGTCACACTGGATCACCTAATGGACCACCTGTTCCTGCTCCACTGCACTCAGCACACAGGTAAATAACATCTGCATGCGAGGACTTTCCTCAACCTGTCTTGATACAGGAAGGCAGAAATTTAACCATGGGAAGTGAAACAGAACGCAAGCCTGGAGAGAAGCAGAGCCTCTTGCGGAAGCTGCCACCCGACACAGATGCTGTTCTCCCCAGCATCTTCCTAGTTTTGCTGGAAAATGAGTGTCTCCCTAATCTCAGCTATTTCTGGTGAGGTCAGGAGCCCCACAGAGCGCTAGAATGAGCTCTGTCAGAAATGTCAGAAGGGTTCACAGCTGCAGTAGGTGTCTGCCTGGGACGGGAAGATCAAGTAGACCTTCCCGTGTGCTGGGGAGGCATTAAAACCAAGCTGCTGCACCCAGTCAGCAGAAGATGTGGGAACCTGGCTCTACGAGTGGGAGATGTTTGTGTAGCATCTCTGTTTTGGAAATGAGGAGAATTATCCCTCTGGGTTTTGAAGCCACTGGATGCTGATCAAGACAAAGTTATTTTGGATAAAGTGATGATTCCCCTGCGTTTCCCTTTGCTCATTGCCGGTTTTCAATGCAGCACACCCCAGGGTTAGAGCCTCTCTGACCAGTAGTCTGAAATAAGTTTTGCTCTCCTTGAGAACAGTCCTGGTTTGCTATGAATTGGGTTCAAATGACACTGCATGGTTTGATGTGTGACCGAGCATCCCTACACACAGGAACTGCTGACTACATTCTCCCCAGCACGTGTCAGCTGGCAGTGTCTGGTTAGGAAATGCAAAGAAAACCCCTCATGATTAAAAATGAGATGCCTTGTAAAGACATTTTGGAAGGACACAACTGGCTTAGACACTGGGTTCAGACGTCAGGAGAGCAGCAAACCAGATGCCAGGCGAAAAGCAGCTTTGTGTGTGTCTGCTCTGAGGCAGCAGGACCTGAATCAGTGGAATCCCCATCTCCCACTGATTTTATTAGCAATATTGGCTGTGCAGCACATCCTTGAAATCAGACCTTTGTGTCATTAACTGGGCACTTTAACTGCTGCCTTAAAACTGAGGGCTTTCAATCTTCCAGCTCTTTAGTCCCCCTGTACTTTTCAGGCAAACAGAAAATTTGGAGAAATCCAGATTTCCCAGGAAAGAGCTGCTGTGACAGGGGCATCAACATTTATTTGGTGACAACACTTGGCACGGAACCCCAGAGCAAAAGGCTCCATCTGGCCTTGGATCCACCGAACTCCTCTGTGGAGTGGGGGGCTGACTGTAGGCTGACACACAAGTGCTCATGGCAGAAGCAGATCAACACCCCGAGCCTGCACATAATTTCCCTTGTCTATAAATGCAGCCGTGTGAGCAAAATGCCCGTGTTCTGCTGCATATTATGCTCCATTATTTTGGAATACAATCGTTCCCTTGGCATTAGCACTAAATGAATAGGAAGTTCATTTCATCGGAAAGACTAAGCAAACAAGCCCTGACACTGAGAATAGATCAGACTGCTGCGGTAGCTTCAAGTGGCTGGTAAAAACGATCCTTTAATCAAATAACTCAGCTGTATCCACCAAGAGCTACTGGGAAGGTCAAGGCTGGGGCTCAGGGCTCCAGTGAGAAAACACACAGAATTACTCAAAATGCCATTTCATCCCCACCACTCGGCTCAAGAGAAAGGCAGAAGATGGCAGCTTCTGTTTCTATCCCTAACACCAGGCTGAAGCCACCGGCAGAGCAAAGGTGAATGGAATATTCTGAAAGAGAAGCCACTTAGCAACAAAACGCGATGCCACATGAACTACAGCCGGCGGCTTGGGTTTAGTCCGCAGCACAGACATTTTCCAGCATGGGGAATAATCCCATATTTAAGGCTCTGTCACGGTGTTTGTGAGGTGTGAGCTCAGCTCCCAGCTGCAGCACGGGCTGCCCGCTGTGGCCAGGCTGGCAGAGGCAATGAGCTCCCCTATTTCATGGGAACAGCACAAAGTAAGTGCAGCTGGGAAGTCTGAGCTGCTCAGGGACTGTGGCGCTGAGGACCAAAGCAGACGCTGCAGGTAGTGCCCTTACGATGTGCTCTGGGGTAGCTAAAATTAGAACCTAGTGCCGAAGGATTCAGCGCTGGCTGCAGTCTGTGGGAATCACACTGCAGTGAACTCTGTCAGGCCTTTTCATGGGCAATGAGCAACGCAAAGCTTGAAACAGATTCTCAGTTAACCTCAGCATAGTGAGAGATAACAAGACTTCAGACCATAAACTGATGCATCAGATTAAAGCCGGCCCCTAGATATAACACAGTTCCTAGTCAAAGGACCTGGAGCTGAATAAGAGCTGGAAACAGTATTTTTTGCCCTTTTTTGGCCTTACACAGAGGCAGATTCAGCTTTTGAGACTGAGAAAAAGTACACCATGGCCACTTAGTTCAAACTACTGCTGGACTGCTTACATCCAGCACCTGAACCAGAACCCTGCTCCCATAAAACACCTACACATGTGAATGATAAGCCTATTGCAACCCCTGGTGACTTACCCCCTTGCTATAAGAAAATTGCTTCTGTTCTGCATCTGTACAGCCACAGCTCCCCACCCTGACAGCCGTGTCTCTGCCTATGGACCAATGAGCCTGCTCAATGGATGTTTACCACATGAGTACTTACGTGCCGTGATCAAAGCACCACCTAAGCTCGCTTTGGTACCCACCATGGGTTTTGCACTCTTTCTCTCTGAGATGTTTCCCAATGCTTTAATCATTCCCCTCTCTGAATCCTCTGCAGTCCCTGAGCCAGCGTGATTCGGAGGCAATGGCTGCAGTGAAGAGGCAGATAAGCCCTGCACTTCTGAAGACGTTTCCCTTCTAATGCTTTTTTCACTGCTCATCAGCTGCTAGAGGCTGAAAACTCAGCAGAGCTACGCAGGGCAGACCAGTCTGTTGAGGACATTAGTTTTAGCAGCTGTTCAAAGCTATGAGCTGGACACTCAGCTCCCCTCTGCTTCCTGAGCTCCAGCAGCAGCAGGTCAGGCTCTTGGCCAGCTCACAGCCCCACGTGTGTTCGGGAGCTCCACTTCCCGGCAGCTGTATGGGACCAAGTTCTCTCTCCAGTTCACCGGAGCATGGCTGCTAACCTGAGCACTGCGGCTCCAAAACCAGGAGGGGAATTAGCTCTCCAACAGGGCTTAAGAACAGAAAACCTGTCTGTCTGTGATGGAGACCCACAGCCCCGCTCTGCACCTCTAGAAATGCTCCACGGCAGAGGCAGCACACAGGGGAGCTGTCACAGGCATTTCAAGTCTGTTTAACAACTTGAACCCTTGGCAGAAAACATCTGATGGCAACTGCACTAAACCCAGACTAATCAAAAGGACACAGCAGAAAAGCTAATTCCGAGGGTGGGTGTTGGTGCAGAGTCAGAGCAACTGCTCCTACAGCTTCAGGAAGTAACTAAAGACTAAGTCAGCGACTGCCTTGGTGGTCAAAAAACATGTCAAATGGTCTTTGCTGGGCACAGGACCAGTTCAGATTGTTGCACTCTGCTATAATTAATCATGGAAAGAGACCATTCCCCAGATCAGCGCCTTGCACCAGGAACAGGCGTTTGTACCTGTAAGAATACTTAGCAGGAGAAGCTGTCCCTGCTTCTTCAGTGCTGTTTTCCTGTTGCCCGCCCTCACCAGAGCATCTGGCCCTGGGACAGGCTTTGCCTGTGCCCCCAGCACTGTCTGTGGCTCTTGCCCAGGCTCCCCACTTGTCTCCCACAGCCTGAGCAGTTAAAAATTCAACCCGGTTCCCTCAACAGACACATCTGTGAGCAGCAGAGCACCTTGCAGAGGTGCAGGGGGCTTGAGGAACAGCTGTTCGCTGCAGCAGTGGGTTGGAGCATGCAGATGGAAGATGCTCTGGGATTGGACTTGATGATCTCAAGGGTCTTTTCCAACCTGAATGATTCTACGATACAGTGAAATCGCCATTATCACAGCTTGGTGAGGCTGGAAATAGCATCTGCAGCTGCACCAGCTCAGGAGCAAAACATGTAAGAACAGAGGGTCATCGCTGGGGACCTGCCACCGTCTCGCTGCACTGGCACCACCCTTAGTCCAGCTCAGACAGCCTTGGGGCTGTGTCTCAGCGAGGGGTGGGTGGTTTGTGTCCTGCAGCATGGGCTCAGAGCGCTACTGTTTCCCCTGCTCTTGTCCAATGAGGTGCCTACAGGTCTTGTTTAGGACTGGGTGTGGGCTGGGCCAGGCAGGTTGTGGGAAGGCTCCGCTGCAGAATGAGCCTGGACGCATCTCATGGGGCTCTGAAAACACCAAGTAGCTACTGTTTAGCAGTACAGTACACACTAAAAATTAGGAAACAGCTCCTCTGTCACTAAAGTAATTAAAATAATTGTTGCCACAGTTAAAAATCCCTGTGGAATATTACTCTGTGGTGACTTTGGTGGGAAAGTCTTTCTGCACCTGGTAAATGGGGAGCAGACTTCCGTCCCGTGACACTCTGCTTTGCAGTGAGCTCTTTAATTGACTTCCACATAAGGATTATGAATTACTCCAAAACTGGTTTAAAGCTGCAACCAGTGAAGTGTTCTTTTTAATCTTCCACACGGCATAGTTAAATGTCAATCCATTAACATAACAAATTGCCCATTGGCACCAGGGTTGCCTTTTGGGGACTGGCGGGCAGTGGCTGTGGTCCTTGTTAGTCCTCCTCTAGTCCCTCTATAGTAATTTAAACTGAATAAACTGACATGGCCATCATTAATTCACTTGCAAAAAAAAAAAAAGGCATAAAATAGTGGTTTTAATCACAAGCCTCTATTATTTTCACCAGAAAAAAAAAGTTCATTTGAAAAGTTGCAAATGAAGTCTTTTGAGCTCAGCCTCACCTAATTAAGGTTATTTAAAAGGCAAAAACCCTCCACTCAATCCTCCAAAATGTTACAGGAACATTCTCATAAGGAATTCCATAAAATAAAGCATTTAATTTGTATTGAATATTCATCTCCATAAGGAAAAAAAAAGAATTAAAAATCCTCTCAGCCACACAGCAAACCAAGACTACAAGCTGAAACTTCCCCTGCTTAGCTGTGACTACACACAGGCCAGCCTGACACCGCGTTCTGGTGCCTCATGCAGCTCAGGAGCTCAGATCTGGTGACAGAGATGGTAAAAGAAAGGAAAAACATACAGGTGGAAAATTTTACTACCTCGCTCTCTTGTGGCACCACATGTAAACACAACCGTGTCCCATCACATTACCCCAAACACAAAGCATGAGATGCTGGAACATCTCATTTAGGAGAAGGGAAATGCAACAGGAGCCTCCAAAAAACCAGAAGAGGAAACCCAAGATGCTTTCCTATGGTGCATGTGCCACGTGCTGTGATGAAGGGCCCCCATCTCCAGCCCTTGCAAGGGGAGGCTTCTCGGCTTTATTGCCAACAGCTTCCTGAGCTGTCCCCAAAGAGCTACCACAGAGCCACCAGTGCCATCCAGCCAGGCACAGCTTCCAGGGGACTCTAGGAGAAGGCAAACCCCAAGCCCTGCCTGCTAGCTCATAAGCACCCAGCACCACCAAGGAGGCCAACAGTTAACAATAACCTTTATGGAGAAGTTGCTGCTAACGTTTTTATTCCAAAAAGTTGTCCCAGCCTCTTGATTAAATGCAACCAATGAATCAATGTGCGAGGTCCAGGTATCAACCATGCTCTGCATTTAGGGGCAAATATAGTCTAAACAGCCCAATAATCATGTTGCTCTCTCAATACACCCAAAATTTATGGTCACTGCAATATTTCAGCAAAGGCACTTTCCGGGGAGGAACCGGCCGCAGAGCAATTAGGATGAAAAAGAGTTTTGGCTGCCATTGGCTCAGCGGCTCTTACCTGTCACAGCAGAGGATTTATGCTGCTGCAGAGCGTCTGTACTGGGAGGCTGGAGGAGAGGAGAGTGTTCACCCCTGGCTCTGGGGTGCTGTAGTGGCTAGGAGCCTCTCTGCGCTGCCAGAAATGCACATCTGGGTACGTTAGGCTGTTGTTAGTGCTGCTATCACAGGAAATGATAAAGAGCCAAGCCTTTGCTTGTCCCATCTCCTCAGTTGGTTCTTTCAGCCTCATATTCACAGTCATCCCAAAGTTTGGTGGTTTAAGTGGTTCTTTTTGGTCCGGCCTAAGGTCTCCTCACCCCTGTGGCTCTTGCATGAGCCCTACTGGTTTAACTGCTGCAGGACTCCAGCATCTGACTCCTCCACTGCAGCCCTTGACTTCCAGGGACAGTCCAAGAAAATACTCTCCAGCAGTAAATTACAGCTCATGGCTTCTAATTCACTGAGAGCTACAGTTCCCCCAGAACGCTGTTTATGTCTCGGCCCAAAGCAGAGCATGCCTTCCTTCCCTTGGGCAGTTCGGCTGGGATGATGAACAGCAAAGACCAACATAGAGACAACTCGGTGCTACCTAGTACCTGTTTACATGCACTGGGTAAACACAGGCTGCCTCCATTACTCCAACAAGCTTAACACTGTGCTGAAAATGAAGAGCAGGTGTGGTTGCAGAGCCAGAGCCTAAGCTGGAGGCACAGCGCACTCCTGAGCGTCCTGCCCAGGATGGTGCTCCAGGCACCACCGCAGCTCTGTGAAGGCAAAACATCCATTTGTTGGTGGTATTTTTTTTCCACTCTGCTTTTAACTCAGAAAACCACCCACAGAAGTCTAGACTCTATTTCCCATGGAGCCAACACACACCCATCAGCTGTGGATGACCCCAGAGCCTCCATGTCTGACGTTTCAATGTGAAATGGCCAGAAGCATTTTTGTGCCATAGTTCAAGGAGCAGGATGAGCTTTGCAGAACAGCTGGGCTGCACGGAGGCTCCTGCCCATTACTTTCTCCACTTACCTGGTCTGAACACTTCTCAGCCCTGAAAGGTTTTGGCTTCATTGGCTGCTCTGACCTAATGTTTCTGAAACTCCCTTGCTTTCCTTGCCTCACTTCTGGCTGTTTTACATTGTACTGTGCTGCTCACAACTACAGGGTTTCCAGCAGCATCCCCAGACTGCAGGCTGGACCCCTCCCAGTGTCACAGGAGCTCCAGACTGTGAGATCTGATCACACAGGTCTTGCCCAAGACCAGAAGTGGTGCTTCATGACTGACAGGGCTGTGCCATCCCCTTGGTGCAAACCCAGACAGACTGGACCTTGGGCACATTACACCCATACAGAGTTATTCTGATGCTCTATCACTAATGACCTGTAAAAAGAGACCAGCACCCACCTCTCTACAGTGTCCCTTCAGGTAGTTGTAGAGAACAATCCTGGACACTCCTCTGAAGGTAAAAGAGTGTGAAGAGCACTCTCTGGTGCTCAGTAAGCCTTACAATATTAAGTTGTAAGCCTTAACGTGCTGATTAGATTAAGCCTTACAACATTAGTTCCCCACAAATCACTATCAGCCCCCCCCAGACTCTGAAGATTATGTTGGTTGATGCTTTGCTGCTCCCCACTGAGTTTAGCTGGCGTCAAGGAAAACCCTCCTGAAGTCCACAAGAGATTCCCCCTTCAGAAGGAAGTGCTGGGGCAGCTGGAAGCTACTGCTTTGTCTGGATTTTAATGACGAGGGGTGTGGGGAGGAGAGCTTGGGGAAAAAGGAAAGTCACAGGTGAATCTTGTAAAGCTGATGGAAATGCAGCCAAACAGCAACTGTAGGGGAGCCCTGATGCCTTCACATCTTATATATTGTGTAGACCACAGGAGCCAGGATAGAAATCCTGGGAAAAAATATAACCTGGGAAGAACTGCAGTTTTCTGAGCTCCACTGTACAGAACTCATTTCTTCAACATCCCTCCTGCTTGCTGGAGTTTGAACCAATCTACCCCTTCCCTTGGAGCTACCTGCAAACCTCACCTCTAAGAACAGGCTTCTGACATCTCTGGCAGCTCTGACAAATTGTGTGGTGCCAGGGAATCAGCAGGTCCTGAGCGAATGGTGAGGCTGTTCCATCGGTGCCACCTCAGATCACCAGCACTTGGGACAACAAAAAAAAATACAATAAATTCATGAGACTGGTCTGTTCGTGAGACTACACTGAAAGGAGAGAGAAGCTAGAGAATAGGTGTTTATGTACCCCATCTTCTTCTGAATGGTCTCACACTGTCTGTAAAACTGTGGGGTTTCTCCTAGGTTCAGGACTTCATTGTTCTGAGTATTTACTGCCCACATCTGTGACCCAGACTCTGTGTTTTGAGCTAGCTAGACTCTGGTTTTGGAGGTGGGATAGAGGAAAGGATGGGAATCCTGAGACCAATGAGTCAAGTTCAAGAATTCCTAGCTATCTCCTGTTATAGAGAACAGATCTATCCCCCCCAGCTCCCCACACCCCGTATTGTTGCTGCATTATCTGTGTGAGCCAGGCAGTGGCAAGGAGACGGGGGAAAACCAACAGGACGTTGTAAGGGAATTTAATGAAGTGGCTCCAAATATGGTCTCAAAATAAATGAAGTTAATAATGCAGGAGATCATTCCAGGCCCTTTCTACAACAGTAACTATTGTGTGAGCAGAACATCTGAGGAGATGGCAATGGACTGGTGCATGAAGACAAAGATGCCAGTGTGGCACATTACAGAGCAGGCAACAACGGGCAGCCTCGACTGCTCCATTTAATGCCGGTAATTGTGTGAGTCCAGATACTCAGGAAGAAAATAGCAAGTGGTAAAAGAGGAGGAGGAATTATCAGCCTTTCTTATCTCAAGTCTTTTGCTTCTGTTTAGGGTGGATGAAAACAAGCTGGTGGGACATCTGTAGCTTTGAACTCCTGTGTGAGCCCATTGTGCCTTTGGAGCTTGCTGCAAGTCAGACACTTGCCTGACGCTTGGCTTGCAAAGGAGTCACTGGGTCCTGCTGCTGCAAAGCTCCCACCTGCAGTCTGCTCTGGGTCCAGCTCCAGCAGCAGATACAACCTGTTATCTTCAGCCCTGGACCTGCAGTAGAGTTGGTTCTATGGGCCTTCTGGGCTGGCCAGCACTTACAGCTCCACTTGGCAGAGACCTCAGGGCTTGGTATGGCAGGTCCCTGCTGGGGTCCACGCTAGCACCCTGCTTTGCCAAATGTGGCTGCTTATCCATTGTCCCTTGAAGAGGCAGGGGAACAATCCCCACTGGTCTGCGCAGCTGGGAGATAAGGAACTTTATCTGGACACAGAACCAAGGATCCAGACACGGACGTGTTACCTGTTCCCAGCTGTCATTGCCAGCAGCTTGGGGACGCTTGTTGTTCTCTGGCTCTTCACAAAATACCTTTTAGTTTCTCCTCTCCGTACAAAGAATCCTTCACCCTGCTGCTGCAATGAAGCTTCCTTCCAGTTTCTTTCAGCCCTGTCCCTGCACCTTTTAGTGCTGGCACTGTGAGAGGCTTCCCAGCTGTCCCCATTTGGGAGCCACCGCAGCAGCACAGTGCTGCAGGTGACTCAGAGTCAGGGCACAACAAGCTCCTGCCGACTGTGACAGCCATAGCCGGCAACATTAGAAGCCCAGGTGGGGAATTAGCAGCAAAAAACATTACAGGGGTTACCTCTGCTTGTAAATGCTCCATGTGCCTCTGCTCTGGTTTTGTCTGGCTGCCCACGGTCCCTGCAGGGCTGGCAGAGAGAAAACAAGCGGTTGGCACATACCCGCCCCCTCCCTGCTCTGCCACCCACAGCAGGCTCAGCAAGCATCCTGCCCTCCTTGGGAGACAGACCCTACACCCTTCAGGATCGCACATCAAGCCTCTCCTAACCCGATTGTGACTCACCGGCAGCTTTGCTTGCAAATTCCCTCTCTGCACAGCTCACGCTAAGAACCTTAATATTCCTGCAGATGCAGAGAGGGGATTTCCAACAAGCATTAGGAAAATTAAACTTCTCAAGAGCTGTCTCAATCTGACAAGCTATTTCTAGCTCCTCAAAGTACAGTAAGTGAAAATATTAAAATGGGGGATGGGGGAGTTGTAGTAAGCAAATGATGAATTAAGGCTGGAAACGAGGACAGCGTAGCTCTGCTTCGCAGACACACATACGTGCACACACACACACCCCCACCCCGAAATACAGGAGTATCTATTGTTTGAGGCTTCCTCATGCTGTATAATGGAAAATCAGCATCTCCCACCCTTTGCTTTAACCAAAGCAGCAGAAAACAGTAATGAGTGGGGCATTTCCCGCAGAGGTTTGTGCTTTGCAACCCTGCTGGACACCCACAGCACAGAGTATCTTTGGTTGGAAGAGACCTTTAAGGTAATCGAGTCCATCACAAGCACAAGCCCTCTTGGGTAGCAGACCAGGAGCTCATGATTAAATCAGTAACCTCATCTGCTCTGTGGTGGGAGCCTGGGTCCACCCCAGGCTCAGCGGAGGTGGGTGAGGCTCAGCCTGGGAAGGGCCAGGCTGGGGATGCTGGGCTCTCTGCCAGTCCCACTACAGCCTAGACCCAGCTCAGGTCTGCTGTCAGGGGTGGGCTGGGAGCTCGGCAGAACACAGACGGTAGCCAAGTCCTCTTTCACTCCTTTCTCCCCCTCTTTCTCCTTTCCCTGCAGAGCTTCCAAGCCCACATCCCAAATGGAGCAGAGGCTGTTTATAGCCTGGGCCATTGCTGGGGGGGTTGAGAAGCTGAACCAGGCTTCCAAGACGTGAGGGTGTGACTCTGAAGGAGGTGAGGGTGAAGTTAGCTTTTTTAGGAGCAGTGAAGCAGCACGATTTAGCTGTTAGCAAAAATTTTCTGCACTCTGGCATGGCTCTTGCTCCAAAACCTTGACATTTCCCCTGGTTTAAAGCCTGATTTGAGGAACAGTTCCCAGTTTGCCTGTCTGTTCTCCCTTTCTGCTGTTGCTCTGCACCAATCACAAATCACATTAAAATTGGGTTAGAAGAGCATCTTCGATTACAGTCCCTCATCACTCAGGCTTTAGGAGCGGGGGATGCTGTCTCTGTATTAGACCAGGGGACAAAACAATTAGAAGGAGCTGATTAAGATCCTACAGCTCTTCAGGGGCCGTTGTGACCATGTGAGGGCTGCGCGGCGCAATGAAAAAAGCACCTTTTCAGAGCTTGCACACTCAGAGCTGCCAAAACTGCCTCTTCAGCTGTATGAACTAGTCTTGCAAAAAAACCCCTTGCTGGATGCTGTATTGAAGCTGCAGCCCAGGCTGTGCAGAGAGGGAGGAATGGAACTCGAACCCATCAATCTGTGGGATTTTCTGATATTACAGAATATTCTGTGTTAACACACAGTGGCCTGATACTATTTATTTAAAGGGAGAAATACAAAAGGGACTGATTTGACCTTGGTATCCCCTGACTGGTAGAACAGAAGGGGATGCCAAACACTAAGAGCAAAGCTATTGATTAGACCCAAGAGGGAGGGCTGATGAAAAAAACCTGTAAAAGGTTATTAATGGCAGAGAGAAGCACAGTGATTTGGGTTTCTGGCTGGGTGACAACAACAAAATGGGCGTCAACAGTCATTCAGAGAAAGAATTTGCTGGAGAAACAGGGAGGCATGAGATGCATCTGTCCTGCTGGGAGACTCCCACTGGGAGCAGAGCACATGGATACACATCCCAGTCGGGGAGCATCTTGGGAGCATCCATGGCAGCAACAACATCATCTTCCATCAAAGCCCATGGCCCAGCTGGGTAGCAGGACAGCCAGGGCACAGTCCTGACAACCTCAGTCCAAGCAAACAATCTAAAAGGTGCCACAGAGAAAGCAAAGGCACAGGGTTATCAATGTTGGGAGAATAACTAAAGCTCCTGGGGACCAGTCTAGCACCTGATGATATGTCGACATTTCTCTAGTAACACCCAGACAGATACCTAAGAGTTGGGCAGCTCTGAAAACTGCTGAAGGCAGAGGCAGGTGATGATAAAGAATCACAGAACCACAGAATGTCAGAGATTGGAAGGGACCACCTAGTCCAACCCTCCGCCCAAGCAGGCTCACCTAGACCAGATCACACAGGAACTTATCCAAGTGGGTTTTGAATGTCTCCAGAGGAGGAGACACTACAATCTCTCTGGGCAGCCTGCTCCAGTGCTTTCTGTCACCCTCACAGTGAAAAAGTATTTCCTTCAGTTCTACAGTGGAGGAAGGGTGATCAGAGTAACTTCTGATTTTCACACAATCACAGAATCAAAGAACATTAGAGATTGGAAGGGACCTCGAAAGATCATCTAGTCCAATCCCCCTGACACAGCAGGATCACCTAGTCTAAGTTGCACAGGAACATATCCAGGCAGTTTTTAAATGTCTCCAGAGAAGGAGACTCCACAACCCCTCTGGGCAGCCACTTCAGTGCTCTGTCACCCTCACCGTGAAGAAGTTCCTTCTGATACTTATATGGAACCTCCTGTGTTCCAGCTGACACCCACTGCCCCTTGTCCTATCATTAGATGACACTGAAGTGCCTGGCTCCATCCTCCTGACACCCACCCTTCACATATTTATAAATATTAATGAGGTCACCCCTCAGTCTCCTTTGTTCCAAGATAGAAAGACCCAGCTCCCTCAGCCTTTCCTCATCAGGGAGATGCTCCACTCCATCATCTTTGCGGCTCTGTGCTGGACTCTCTCCAGCAGCTCTGTGTCCTTGAACTGAGGGGCCCAGAACTGGACACAATATTCCAGAT
>JAOXOE010000506.1:22639778-22674792 GCA_028565055.1 Phoeniculus purpureus
TTAAACACCTCCAGGGATGGGGACTCCACCACTGCCCTGGGCAGTCCATTCCAGGGTCTGATCACCCTTTCCATGAGAAAGGGCTTCCTAACATCTAGCCTAACCCTCACCTGGCAGCTTCAGGCCTTGCCCTCTTGTCCTGTTGCTAGTTGCCTAAGAGAAGACTTCGACCCCCACCTCCCAGGGAGTTGTAGAGAGGGGAAGGTTCCCCCTGAGTCTCTTCTTCTCCAGGCTAAACAACCCCAGCTCCCTCAGACTCTCCTCATCAGACTTTCCCCTCTGGACCCATTCCAGCCCCTCAATCTCTTTCTTGAAGTGAGTGGCCCAGAACAGCCCCCAGTACTCGAGGGGTGGCCTCATCAGTGCCCAGTACAGGGGGGCACCCTGCTGTCTCCTGTTTAGCTGTTTGTCAACCTGTACTCTCAGATCCCTCTCTGCCAGGCTGCTCTCCAGCTTCCCAAATGGTGAAGCCAGCTTAAAGACTTACGCCCAAAGAGCAGCTTGAAATAATTCCTGAAGTTTACCTGAAAATGGTTTACGTGATTTTTATTGTCCTTGCTATTAAACTGCAAGTGTGTTTTAAGTCATTTTCCTCTGAAGTTAGTGAAGCACATCTTTGACCTTTACTCAAAGCTAGCTGATTTTTATCTTATAGTTGCAGGTATCTAAATGTGTTCTCTGTTTTTAATGCAATTTAGTTGTGGGTGAAAAACTGGTTTTATTGACAGCAGGTTGTTTCACTTTAGATTTTGATTTCTCAAATCAAAATCTTGTGTTTTCTTTCTAATCACACTGTAGCTTTGTGCTGGTTCCTGTGCAACTTCCCATGGTCTAGGTGATCCTGCTCTGGCAGGGGTATTGGACTAGATGATCTTTCAAGGTCCGTTCCATTCCCTATGTTCTGTGATTCTGTGGCGGAGGAGAGGAGTGGTTTGGGAAATACAGAAAAATACGTTTTTTTCCAAGGTCACAGGACCTAACCTATCACAAAATTAATTTGTATAAAATACAAGTAGTAAACCCAGTTGCACAAATTAAAACCCACATCTTTGCCATCCATTATTGCTGTTTCCTTTCTCATAACACAGGAAATATCACACAAACAAGTGCACTGATAACTGTGATAAACAAATTGGTGTGGTGCCTGGGTTTTTTTGCTGCTTGCAGACTTGAGGACTGCAAAATATATCTGAACTACAGTGGAAAAAAAAGGAAGACAAGCAGACATGGCATGTTTTACTTAAATAACTACTTCACCCCTGAATGTTCAGAAACCAGCTCATTAAACAGTTAAGTGATGTCATTTCTGGTACTAGAACTTGAGTTAGCAAAAATGAGTCAGCCCCAAGCTCCAGTTTTTGAATTTAGACTTCAGATACACATTAGGCAAAATATGTACGTGCAACACACCGAGTTTGTAGTGACTGACCATCAGCTGACCAGGCTGGAGTTTACCACTCTGTCCCACACAGTTTGTGTGCACTTTTACCATTAATTCACTGATATTTATTCCAAGAAGGAACTGATGAAAATTGCCTTCCCAGGTGTAAGGGCTGTGTGACGTGCACCTGCAAGCATTCCACGCCTGTGGCATACTTCATACTTGGTCTCCCTTTGTCTAGTGTCTCTCAGTTTGTTTCCCTCCAGGGACAGTGTGAGACACTTTCATTTTCTCATACTTTCTGCTGTTGCTTAATTATTAGGTTCATATCAGCAGTTCTATTTTAGTCTGTGAGAATCTTGATCCAGATAAGATCAACTGAAGTACATGAGATGTTCCTTAGTTTCTGCCTTTATTTTATACTCCTTACTATTTTCAGTTATTTAGGAGTGTAATAAAAGCTGCTATGGGAGTTCTTGTATATGCCAAAACATAAGGTGACACTACAAGAAGCTTCTAAGCCTCTCTACCTGTATTTCATACAATAAAAGAAAATATTGAATTTTAGATTCCTGCAGTAAGACAATTTGGGATAGCATCAAGTAGATTAGAGATCTACATTAAGCAGAAGGTTCTGTGAAGCACAGAATAAAAAGATAGACCAGATATGCAAAAAAGATAAGAAAAGTTAGCTAAACAATTCAATTTGTAGGAAATTTTTGACCAATTTTTTTTTTATAATAAACAAACTACAGAAGTGTCTGCTTAGACATTTTCCTCGTTCAAGTTTTTAAGATTAAAAAAATACTGAAACATCCCATATTTACATTTTAAAAACACAAGGTTACGGAGATTGAGATAAAATTACTGATTTTAGAGTAAAAATATTTACCTCTGTGTTTTGTTTTGGTTTGTGGGGGTTTTTTTTGGGTTTTTTTTTTAAGTGAGGATGTTAAGCAAGATATTTTGACTAATATGAAATGGTCTTGGTGACTCACGTCATAAAACATTAATACACAGACACACTGATTATTAAGGGTTGGAAAGGACCTCCAGGTGTCATCAAGTCCAACCCCCCTGCTCGAGTAGGATCATAAAACCTATGAACCAACATTTCTGTCCTAGGTGAAGACAGAAACCTGTATCAAAATTGGAGAATTCTGAGTTAATAAAAATTACCTAAGTTAGTTGTGCTAGCTTCTTTGCAAAACTCCGTAAGAAGTATACACCTCATTCCAAAGAAATCCATTTTTAGCTGGGATCATGTGTTCAGAAATTGTCAGGATTTGTGTATGACATTAATAAAAACTAGCCCTTCTTAGCTGTAAGACCTAAAGCACTTAAATAGGTTCTTGTCTCATGAACACTGGAAACATATTGTTCCCTCACATTGGTTTCAAGCATTGTTTTACAAATCATCTTTGGTAATGTCAGCCGCCTCCTTACAGCTTTCTACACTCTTTCCTGTTTCAACTGTGATAACCAGATGCCTGGCTTGGCCAAGACAGTGCAAAAATATTGGTTTATGCCATGACATCTGAAAGATTTTCTTTGAATCACTGTTTTACATAAAATTTTCAGAGAGGACATGAGATTTTTCCCTAAATTTAAATCTTCAGTAGAGTTAAAAAGATTTATGCACAGCAGCAAGTGAGATAGCAAACTGAAATATCACCCACCGTAGATAGTTGCAGCAGAATTACGGCAGAGGCTTGCTCTCTCGGTTCCTAATCTATTAATTTTTTTAAAAGATCAGTTATAAACATGAATTAATCATTTTTTTAAAGCTGTCCATGCATAAGGATTATCATAGACATTCTTATTATCTCTTCCCATAGTCTAGCAAGGTCTGAGAACAGGGAAAGGCTGGTGCTTACCTGCTATGTAAAACAGACTGCAGAATGCAGGCACATCCTGGGACAGAGGGGAGCTGTGCTCATTGCAGAACCTCTCCAAGGCTCTGTCCATTTACAAGATACATGTTGAGAGATAGCTCTGAAACCACTGAACTTGAAGTTTAGACTGAGAAGATAGGCAGTAAGAGATAGGATTTTTTTTTCTCTGTTTTGCCTCTTAGAGGCTGAGTCAAAGAAAGATTAAATAATTTGCTCGAAGATGAAGTAACTTGCTCAAAGTTGTAAGGATACTTAATGCCCTACCTTAAGCTGATCAACCCTGAGTTGATAGTTTCAGCTATCTGGAGTGCACAGTATGAAAAAAAGACTTTTTTTTTCCCTACCTGAAAAGAAAAAAAACCCTTTCACTCTATGTTTCGGGGCTATTTTTTAAGAAATGGATTTATCATGACTCCTAGAAGCCTATCTAACAAATGGGACCTGACAGAAGAAACATCTGCTGTTACAAAATCCCTACAACTTGCCAAAAGCAGAATATGGGCTTTTAGAAGACTGCTTTCATGGCTCCTACCAGTCAACTATGTCCTAATGGAAAGATCTAGAAACTTACGATTACTGTTGCAAATCCCCATTTCATCCATGGATGTCCTAGACCAGTACTGTGACCTTTGGCTGCTGGTGGAGAGTAGAGTGCTTCACAAATGGAGCCTGAAGCAGATGTTGCCCTGGGAGAGCACGCAGTGAGTGTGTGGAGATCACTTTGCCTGTGATGCAGAGAAGTCTGTCTTGGGACAATGAAGTACTTGTATGTTTTTTGATGGAAGAAAGCCTTTGGGTGTATTATAGATACATGAAAATACAAATTATATAGGGTAAATATATCTAGTCTTTTTAGTTTGGACAAAAGAAGGTTGCAAGGGGATTTAATCAGTCTATAAATCCATGAAGGCTGGGTGTCAAGAAGAAAGGAATCCTCTCTTTTCAGTTGCATTAGACAGGACAAGGGGTGATGGATGCCAGCTTAAACAGAGGAGTTTCACCCCACTATGAGGAAAAACTTCTTCACAGTCAGAGTTATTAAATATTGGAAAGGGTTGCCCAGGGAGGTTGTGGAGTCCCCTCCTCTGGAGATGTTTCAGACCCAACGGGATGCGGTTTTGAGGCTCTTGAGGCAGTTCTGCTTTTCAGTAGTTTGTATCCTGCCTGAGCAGGAGGGTTGGACCGGATGGCCTTTGAAGGCCCCTTCCAACCCTAATAAACTGTCTTATTCCATGATTTTGGATCTCTAATTTGTAACAAGCATACAGCATGGTAGATGTACATGCCTCAAGTGGTGGTCTATGGCAGTAGCTCATTACAAAATGCTGTTGAATATGTGACCTTTTCACCTAAAATTAAATCCTCTTTTCAAATTTTTGTGTGCATTACTTCCCTGTTATTCCCAAGATAATCCTGCTGATACCCTTCTTAGCTTGCCAGAGCTTGCAAAGAACAAGGATGAGGGAATAATGAGTTATTCTTGATGAATAGTAAATTATTTTAATAACACTATTTTATTCATTTATTACTGGAAAATTATTAGCCGGGAATGGCTTCTAAGAAGTTTTTCCAAAATTAGACTTTAATGGTTTTACTGTGTTTATCTTCACCAGTATGAAAATGTCTTTGTATCTTTCCCTACTTAACTGTTCCCACCTCCTCCCCCACTCAGACATGTATCTGTCTCCCAAAGCTATTGTATTGTTAAAAACATGTTAATCTTGTCCTCTCCCAAAGACCCAGCTTCTTCCTTCACACAGTTGATCCCCCCTTTCAGACAGAAACCCTTCTTTCAGTCAGATTCAGTCTTGTCTGTGCTAATGAGAAGTGTGAGTGAGTGGGGGAAAGACCTGAATGAAGATCAAAGAATAGGTGTGTCTGTATGAGAATAGGGGTTATAGGTAAATGAAAGGAGGTGATTATGGAAAGATACATACATGAGTAAGGGATGCAGCGTCTGCACATGTGGTATATCCAGCTGAGATTTTAAAGTTAATGGGGATGTAGAAGGGCTCTCTATTTGCTTCCATGCAGGGGACTCAGTATTGCTGTCTTGATTTTGTCCAGTGCTTATTTGGGGCAGCAGTTTTTGCCAGTGCTAGATTTCACTCTGCCTTTGGGATTCTATACTTCATTTCTTCATCTCTCCCGGTATTTCAAGTCTCTTAATTCAAAGAATAAGATATACCCATGGTGAATCTCCAGATGGACTTTCTCCTTGTCAAGGAGCTGAATTGTGCTGTTTTGCTTCAGAGCTGCTGTGGAGGAGGGCTGCTTTGCTGCATGCTGTTACCTATCCAGACTGAATATTCCTCTATCTCTAAATCATTTGCATATGTGACTGAATTCTATATTAATCCAGAATCACTGTTTCATCTTCCTCAGATTTCTGTCCTTCCTTTTATGGAAAGAAGAAAATTTCCCTCCCTCTCTTTGTAGAAGGAATATATTTTCTATGAAAGATTGAGCATATACAAGTCACGTGACTATCACACCAAATAATACATATGGAAACTTAATGTTATCTTACATCCAGTCTGTCTTCTTTTCTAAGCTCTTTTTGCTTAGTATAATTATTATTGGTATAAATAGTGTAGATGAGACTGCGTAGTGCATGACCACTTGCATGCATATTTAAATTGGATGTATCTTAGGATCCCACTCACTTCCCAGACAGTTTAGTACAATTCTGCATCTCTAAGGTATAACTTCAGGGTACAACCTTGCAGCAGCTAAAAATATTGTTCCTTGTGATATTGAAAATTTGAGTCCAAGTGGACTAAGCCTAGAAGACCTACTAGCTTATGACTGCTCTGCCATATCCTGTCTCTGACAGGGACAGGTATAGAGTACCCAAGGAAAGACATGAGAAAGCAGTCAAGTTACAGACTGTTTATTCCTCACAGTAAGCAATAGCCTGGTTTAACCATCAAATATTGAATTGTTAACTTTACTATCCAAACATTCTTGGAGCTGCACTCTTAAGCACCCATGCCCCTTAAAAAAACTTCCCCCAGATCCTGCCCAGAGATCATAAAAATTCATTTCTCTCAGCTTTGCCAAGGTCTGAGGATTTTCTCAGATTCTTCTCAAGAAGAATACCCTTCTTCTTGTGATTTTCTGATCGCATGTTCCTGACTGTCTAGGTGATCCTGCTCTGGCAGGAGGATTGGACTAGATGATCTTTTGAGGTCCCTTCCAATCCTTAATGTTCTGTGAATTCTGTGATTCAGTCTAGCCAGAAAAATCATAGGGAAAAACAAACTCAGGAGAGCATTAGTTTTCATGAATATCAGCAAGGAGAATAACCACTTCTTACAGAGAGGAAAATTTGAAGAATCATATTTGTGGCAAAGTCTGGTCCATTTCTTTTTAACACTGCTGTTAGAAGAATGATATAATGAAAAACAGATAACTTAAAAAATGCTGATTTTTCTAGGCAAAATATTCTTTTCCTAAGGGATCTCTGGTTCCCCACTCGATGAGAGCACCTTGACTTATTCACTCATTGGAACTGCAGAGATAACAAAATAAAAATATTAAGAATAAAATAAAAATCTGCTGGTACATGTACTGTTTTTATTTTTCCTGCAAAGATTGCTTGAGGTTTGGTATCTGCCAAACCTAGAATAGAATGTCTAACATGAAACACAAGGGGGAGAACATTATCTGCATTGGCAGATCTCGTCGATGGGAGAATTTCTTTGCCCTGGTACTTACATTGCAAAACGTACTTGTTTGCACGTACATCCTCTACATTTTGAGAGTTGCTTCAGGCTGTAAAGAGAGAAAAATAAGTTAACAGGTCAAAGGTTGTAATGCTTCTGACCATTTGTCTGGGCAGGTTGATAAAGGTAGCGAGAGATGTGCAGATTTGATTAGTTTGGCATGTAAAATGGTCTTGAGATGATAAGTGAAAGGAATCCTTTGTGCAGTCCTGTTGCTGTCAGACAGAACCAGTTGGGGCAGGGTGGATGTATTTTTTGACATTGCAAAAGAGAAAAAAAAAAGGAGATTGAAAATAGATTGCGCTTATCTAATATCACTAATAAAACCACAGTGATGTCAGTTATGATCAAGCTGTAATCAGAGTTGCTGATTGTGTGATAACAGGCTTCCTTTTTACGTGTTTTCTACATGTTTGCAATGGAAAAGGCCATAAATGATTAACTGTGGGTGAGTGGAAATAGTGAAGAAAAAAATAACTTTGCCACAATAACAACAACAAATGAAAGCAGAGGATTTCAAAGTGCATGCAGAGAGGAGGAGGATTCTGAGTATTATTAAATATGTGAAAGAAGACTCATTTACTTCATAGGAAGTGGATCACTCAGGCAGATTCACGACTTTGTGGTCACTGAAATTTGTGTAAGTGCTATGAATTGGCTCACCACACGTTATCATAGCTATTTCTTTGGATGAATTTAGTGTTAAGTGGGAAAACAGTTAAAAACATTACTTACACAATATGAAAAGCCACACAGTCTGGTGCCTTTACTCATGTTGAGTGGAACCTTACTCAATAAAAAGTCCTTCCCGAAGCCAGGAGAGCAAGTGTTCAACAATAATAAAATCAACAAAATATTTTTCTTAAACCTACCTCATGCTCTCAGGGTTCTGTAAAATGTTATTTCGCAGTATCCTGTCTGCCAGGCACAGAATGAAGGATTAGCCAGGGGTTGATTTACTTAGGGTGGATAATTGAGTCACAGCCATTCTCAATAGCACCACTGGTATAGTTTGTGCACTGCGTCTCCTGGCTTGATTGCAACAGCATTTATGTGTCACTGCTCTCTCTCATATTAGGACTGGATCTGTCCTTGCTATTGTGATCAAGGCAGTAGATGGGTAAATAAGTGATTATCCTGGAATCAAAGCACAGATTTGTAAAATAACTTTAGACACAGCAGAAGAAACTATAAGCAAAGTGTTGTGACTGTAACCAGTGAACACTGTCACAAGGTCTTGATCCGCCTTTCTCTGGCTGGACTTCACTGCAGTTTGGAAAAAGATAACAGCCCATCAGAAAGCTCAACCTACTTAGTTGGCTAACTGCTGATCTCAGGTCCTTTAAAAGAAAATACAGTCATTATGTATAAAGGAATAATAGCAACTCCGTCTGATAGTACAGAAGGGTTCTGGCAGTCAACAAGTGTTCTGAAGGAAGCAGGGAGGAAGTTGTTGCTAGTAATCTGTTGTATCACAGAACATTACAGAGCAGAACATTAGGAATTGGAAGGGACCTCGATAATAGTCTAGTCCAATCCCCCTGCCACAGCAGGATCACCTATATCAAGTTGCACAGGAACATGTCCCTCTTTCTCTTGAACTGAGGAGCGCAGAACTGGATGCAGGGCAGAGTAGAAGGGGAGGAGAACCTCCCTCAACCTTGTGGCCACACTCTTTATAATGCACCCTATGAGACCATTTGCCTTCTTGGCCACAAGGGCACATATTGGATACCATTTCTTTAAATAGTGAAGAGGTATCATCCTTATGGCTCTGACAATGATACCATCTACCAGAATCTGCTAAAGTATGTGTAAGCTTTGTCATCTGTGTGGAAGGATGGGTGGATGCGAGATAAGACTTATTAGTCATAGGGTAGATCTGTATCCAGTTTCCCCAGTGCTCTCTGTAGCTTAATTCAGCCTTGCTTACTGTATATTTTTATATCCTCTAGAAGCCATCAGTTAGACAAGTTATCTATAGATCTATAGCTAAGTGTCTTGTCTTCCAGAGGAGAAAATGTATTCTTCTTACTCCCCACTGCTGAACTGCAAAAAAACCCCTGGGTGCAGAAATGTCCACATTGGTTTTGCTTCTCTGCAGTTATTGAGCCAGCTGAGGTGCCTGTAGGTCACATAAAAGTGGCAGTCATCGCCATGTCCAGAATGAAAAGGTTTTCAATGCAGATCACAATGAAAGAAAAGACTTTAGACTTTGAGAAGAATGCCTATATGTGTGTATACAACAATGGACTAGATGACCTTTCGAGGTCCCTTCCAATCCCTAATGATTCCATGATTCTATGATTTTGTGATATCTATATCTGCATGGATAAACATTGTTATATTAGTAAATGTTGAGTGTTCTTTGATGAGCGTTGGTTTAACACAGAAAGGTTACCTGAGCATTCTGTTTATTCCTTTTTATATTCTACAGAACAGCGGGGTAACAGAATTTGCTAAAGTAGGCAATTTCTGAAATTTGAACAGATGCCTCAGGGTAAATATGAGAAATACCTGTGAAATCCTGTTAGATGTTATCTTCCCGAATTAAAGACTAAGCAATGGGAAGTGCTTTCTGTTGGCCAGTGTTTTGTAATTTTGCAATATCGAAACTTGCTGTGGATGTTACAATATCAGGTTACCATCCAGGAATAACTACTTTCCAAAGCAACTGAAACACAAACAAAACCAGACGTTCATGGATTGCTTTTTCATTTAAAAAATAATAGCAAACCCTAATTGTAAGATGTTTCAGAGAACTTCTACAATTAATTCAAAAGTCTGCTCATCTCACCTCGTTTTTTGACCATGGAGGAAAAGATACAAATATTTCAAAGTGATTAAGAATTGACCAGCATAAACTGCTAATTAAACATTCAAACATGGTAACAGAAATTTGAATTCATTCTAAAAACCTCACTTAACGTGACAGTCATCACTACATCTTTATACACTATGTGCAGTTCGGGGTCACTCACTTCAAGAAAGAGATTGAGAGGCTGGAGCGGGTTCAGAGAAGCAAAAAGGCTGGGGAAGGGACAGGAGGGAAAGCTTGATGAGGAGAGGCTGAGGAAGCTGGGGTTGTTTAGCCTGGAGAAGAGGACACTTCGGGGGACCTTCTCCCTCTCTGCTACTCCTTGAAGGGAGGTTGTAGTCAGGTGGGGGTCAGGCTCTTCTCCCAGGCAGCTAGCATCAGGACAAGAAGACAGGGCCTGAAGCTGCACCTGGGGTGGGTTAGGCTGGATGTTAGGCTGGATGTTAGGAAACCCTTCCTCATGGAAAGGGTGATCAGACCCTGGAATGGACTGCCCAGGGCAATAGCGGAGTCCCCATCCCTGGAGGTATTTAAGGACAGACTGGCTGTGGCACTTAGTGCCCTGGTCTAGGTGATTGTGGTGATATTAGGTCATGGGCTGGGCTGGATGATCTCAGAGGTCTTTTCCAGCCTCAATAATTCAGTGATTCTGTCTATTTAATATATTTATGTAAGAAATATGATAGCACTGTTTTCTTCTGATTTTAATGATAAGCGCTTTCCAACCTAACCCATGTGATATCCTGCTAACTTTAATCACTATCAACCATTATTACTGTGTTTGCAATGATATTGCTCCAGAAACCCATTAGGATTGACGTGTCCCTGTGCTGTGCCATCTGCAGAATGGAATGATAGTTCTTGTCGTAGATGTGGGATTCTTCTTCTAAGGTCACTTCATCTCTGTTTTCTCTCTTTGTAGAGTATTTTGAGATGTTGTTAAAGAAAGGGCATTTATGTGAAAAAAACTGTTGAGTTCCCTTGTTGTGTGAATAAGAAGATTTTAAGCCTTCCTGTAGCCAGTTTCCAGGTGATAAAGAAGTTGTGGAGATACACTGATGTGATAAGAGAGAAGGGACAAACTAATGACTGAGAGATAGAAACGATTTGAGGATTAAATGAATGTATAATCTGACCCCAGGCTAGGCTGGGAAATGTAAAGTATTCCATAAATTTTAGATTAGAAAGCAAATAGAAACTCAGCACTTTCTCCTGCTTCTCAGAATGTAGAAAAGAATGTGCTTGTTGCTCTGAAGTTGACCAGAGAAGGGAAAGGATTTGGTAGAGAGCTGGAGATCCTTGGAGACTTTGCTGCCACTGAGAGGAAGGAACAGGGAGAAGCAACTGCACTTGTTTGAAGAGGGTTTCCATACAGAGGTCTCTGATTTATCCTTGTCACAGCTAGGTCGCCATCTGATAAAGCACAGTATTTTATTGCTGAGACATAATGGGCTACTAGTCAGAGAAAATTGAAAATTCTTTTAGAAAGATTTGGGAAACCTGATTTGTTGGAATTTTTTTTTAGACACTTCTACTAATCAATTTGTTATCTTAGAATTGTTATTGAGGAATAGCTAAGAAGTTATATATAAAGTTTTTTTCAGTTTGTTTCATGCTGCTAACAGTACATTATATTAAATAAAGAAATATTCCTATGTATTAAAAAACATCACTCTTTCCTGTGCAGCTTGATCTAGGGGATCCTGGTGTGGCAAGGGGATTGGACTAGATGATCTTGCAAGGTCCCTTCCAATCCCTAATGTTCTCTGATTCTGTGTGTGTGGTTTAAAAAAAATCCAGATTCTTTACTAAAACTGTTGTAATTTATTCATGTATCTAATATTCTTTACTAAAATTGATGACACTTATCTTTGTCTTGATCAAGTTTGTTATTAGTGAAGATACTGCTTACCTCTTGTAGTTTTTTTCAGCATGCAGTGTTAGTAACTGGTCTTTTCAACCTAAAAAGTTCTTTCAGCTAGAGCTTTTAAGCAGATTTTTTGTGAGTTTTGAAAGTCTACTTTCCCTGCTTTTCTATCAGTTGGTCTTGCTAATTCTAGTTTGGAGAACTTCCAGGTTTTGCATTTTTTCCCTTTGATTTTTATTAGTTTGTTAGATTTTATCAATTCTTTTATTCTTTATTCATCTTTATTTTTATTCCTTGTTAGAACACATATTGGGCCACATTAATCTAGAGACGATCTGGGGCATGGATTGGAGGAGGGTCTCACAAGACTGAAACTAATATTGTATTGTAAAATTCATTAACATTTTCAGAGAAATTCATATTGGTAAAGCTTTTTGTTTACAATGATTTTCTGTTTCAGTATACTCTGTAAGCAAGATAATTCTCTTCATTTAGATACCTCTTTGTAATCATAATGGAGAGTTGTTCTTGGAATATATGCTTCATATTTTATTTATAGCAAGTTCTAATAACAGCAGAACAATTCCCTCTGGGTTTCCATATTTCTACCATTATGATTGAGCCAGATATGTTAATCTGTACAAAATCAAGTGGTTTGCCTAGGTTTTACAGAGGCTTTCCCCTATTATTAGGTACTTAGAACACACAGAGTAGCATTTTTCAGACTATATGGGAAAGTTTTTAATGAAGTGATAGGTCAAGAAAACAAGTTTGTTTGGTGAAGTAATAATCTGGAGGAATTTCTATTTTTAGATTTCTTGTCAAGATGAAGAGAACATTTTCTCCCTAGTTATAAAGCTCAGCCCTTTCAGAGATGCCTTTTCAGCAATTCTTTTGTTCCATTCTCATTGGAAAGCACATTGGTTTGTGAGCATCTTGAATTTGTCAAATTGTTTTCATAAAATATGTGTTTGTGGTTTACTATCATATTGACAAAGTTAAAATATACCTTGAGATGCTGTAGTTTGGTAAGATAAACATTGTGATCTTTTTGATTAGTTCTACTTTTACAACAGACTAATGAAGTTATACCTCATAAAAGTTCTACAGTGGAACCATATCCTACATTTATTGCCTTAGCCATATGGCAGCTGAAAAACATAGCAAAGGTCATCCAGTGGGTACTGATGGAGCAAGTTTGGTCTTGTCTTAGCTGTAATAGTGGAATCATCCAATATTTCATCTCCTCCTTCTCTTGAGAGAAAAAAGTTCAATATAAACCTTCAGACTTTTTCAATATAAACCATCAGAAGTGGTGGAGTCACCATCCCCGAAGGCGTTTAAAAAATAAGTAGATCTAGCACTCAAGGCCATGGTCTAGGGGTTAGGGAGCTGTTGGGATGAGGGCTGGACTTGATGATCCTGGAGATTGTCCTTTCCAGCCAAAATGATTCTATGATTTCCATATTTTGCTCTTCCTATGTCTTGCAGTTCTAGTGTAAATCGACTTTCAGATATGTACACTGGGTACTAGAAAGGAATCCTTTTCACAGGGTTAGAATCTGGTTTTTAAAGTGTATCTCCTAATGGTTGCCTGAAAGGATGCTGAATTGTCCAAATCTTCCTTTGAGAAACACTGTCTCTGGAATCACAGAACATTAGGGACTGGACCTCGAAAGATCATTTCGTCCAATCCCCCTGCCACAGCAGGATCACCTTGATCTAGACCCAGTCGCACAGGAGCATAGCTAGGCAGGTTTTAAATGTCTCTGGAGAAAGAGACTCCACAATCTCCCTAGGCAGCCCATTCCAGTGTTCTGTCACCCTGACCATGAAGTTCCTTCTCAAACTGATGTGAAATGTCATTTCACAGAACAGTCTAAGCACAGTGTGACTTATCATTTCCATAACCTCTGTCTTTTCTACTGTAGAGCAGATTAACAATTTTCTGTTTAAAAGAAAAAGAGAAACAAAACCATGCAGCTTAGACAGCAGTAGCTGGTTGTGCTACATGTATGCCAGAAGAAAAGGTCTCTCCCACAGTGCAGCTGGTAGGGTTCACTTCTCCTCTCTCATTGCACAGGAGAATGTCTATTACTTCTATTACTAAGTGATTGTCTGATGGGGAAAAACCCAGAGATAGCAGATTCTCCCACCTTCCCTCCTCTTTCCAAGCATGCAAGGTTTTTCACTTGTGTTAAGCAGTATAGCAGAAGGATTTTTTAAATTAGTGTTTTGTTTTAGCAATGGTTGCTGATGTGTACATGTAATACAGTTTTAATCAAATCCCAAATGCTGAAGACCTTTCAGCAGTATCTTAGGCAGCACTGTGCAATGCTTATTCCACTTGAAGTGGCCACTAGGGAAGTACAATTAGCTGTTCCCATGGAGAAGTTTGTTATACTAATAAATAATAAGTAGTGTAGGTAGAGATGGAATCAATTAAAGATATTTTTGACCGTCTAATGGTTTATGGGAACACTAAATAATTGACAACAAATTTTGACTGTGTGTTCCATGAGCATGTTTTATTGTAACTGAAGTGTGACGGCAGAACAAGGAATGCCTCTGTGTTGACAGTCACAAAGGTTAACTTGTACGACTTTCTTCAACATTGCTGCTCCTAATGTTCACCATTAGTCCTTTCTAATGCATCGTGTCTAAGCGCAGACATGACTACAGATGTACGCCACACTGAAGCTGCTGCAGAAAAGTGAGCATTTTCCTTACAATTTTAGAATTTGAAAAAAGCACTTGAAATGTTATGAAAGTAGAGAAGTTATTGCTATCTCTACGTTCATGTGTTTGCTTGAATAACTCAGAATTCATTTTGTTATTTAAGACTGATTCGACAAACTTATTCAAACCATAGCTTAATCATATTTTATTTGTCTGAAGCAAAAATATTGACAGAGATTCAAAACAAAACCAGCTCTAGCCATCCCTTTGGGGAGGAAAAGGATTTGTTCAGTAGTATTTGCTGAAGGCAAAACGCAGCAAATATGAAATCAGATTCACCAGCCCTTTAAGTCTGATTTGTTCCACTCCAACAGCTAGTTTTTTGATGTTTTCCTACCATTAGAGAATTCATGGATGACCAGAACACTGTCATAGCTCTTATATATCACATTTTTCTCTTCACACGTGTAGATAATTTAACAGAAGAACAATAGTTGGCATAGATATTTGAAGTCAGAAAGCAGATGAAGTTTTAGGAGTGACGCTAATTTTAAAATATGCAGTGTACAAAACCCATAGTTCCTATTACCCGTCAGTACTCCTCAGGGTCTGCTGGCGAACCAAAATAATGTGATAGTTGGCAATGGCCCTCAATTTGTCAATTAGCATAATAATGGCAATAATAACAATGATAATAATAATGATACTGATGTCATCAGATGTACCCATTAATAAACACTGCGTTTGCACTTAGGACTTTAAAGAGTTGTTGTTATTATTGGCAAAATTTTAATGAGGTAACAAAACAGTAAGATTTTGAAACCTTAATTTATCCAATAGGAAGCAGTTATCATGCTGATGCCATTCCCCCAAAGAAAGCTGAAACAGGTTAGGCTACCCAAAGTTGCCATATAGGACAGACAATACCTTATTCTTTATCTTTGGTCTCCGGAGGTTTTTACAGAATCACAGAACATTAGGGATTGGAAGGGACCCTGAAAGATCATCTAGTATGCTAAGATCCTGTGTAAAATAATAGTGTTTATAACATATCGTCTTTGTAAGGTCCTGGTGGTGTGTGAGGAGCGAAGGAAAGCCAATGTCAAGCCAGTGTTCAAAAAGAGCAAGAAAGAGGGCCTAGGAAACTACAAGCTAATCATCCTCACCTCCATCCCTGAAAAGGTGATGGAAGAGCTCATTCTGGTGATAATCTAAACATGTTTAGAAGACAGAATATTTCTGTGAGTGATCAATTTGGATCTACCTAGAGGAAATCACATTTGTCAAAGTTTAAAATATGAGGTTTTTTGGCTCGAAGCATTGGGAGGTTGCCGCTTTAGCAGGAGTATTGGACTGCATGACATCCAGATGTCTCTTTAATCACTAATTTTCTGTGATGCGTTTCTCCCTGAATCTCTGGTGCTTGTAGAAGACATGGGTACATGGAATTATTTGCTGTATGAGAGGACTAGAGCTGTGTGTTACTGAAATTACATTTGAGTTTTGGAAAGCTGGATTATATTATCAGATAGAAGAGAAAATGTTTTGTAATCTGCCTTTTTGTTACAACTCTGTCCCTTTTCCAGTCTTGTCTTTTCTTCTTCCATTGGCTTCTTGTGGCTTCTAGTCATGCTTTATTTGCTAGGTGAAGATAGCCCTGCTCAGGCCTTGCTTCCATTTCATTTTCACTCTTCCATTCCAGCAAGCATTCAGTTCTATTTTCTGCATGCTTCCTAGCAGTCTTCACAATCAACTTCTGCATCCCCAGTCCATGTCATCATTCATGCCATAATATACTGAAGGAAAGTCCTTGAGAAAATAAACCATGAATTTCTCTGAAGTCTCTGCTGAACACATGTACATAACCTTCAGCTTGGCAAAAATGGAATTGATTTTGGTAACAGCAGCAAAGAGCATTTACTCTCTGTTCTGCCTTAAATCATGTTTGTGCTAGACCTTCTCAGCTGATAAATTGCTGGAATATTATAATTCTGCACACCTATACAAATTCCTTTACTCTTCCTCTGAAACAGATACACTCATTTATTTGAAAACTTTTACTTTTGGACTTTTGGCAATAATAGTAATCCCTCAACAGCTTGGCAAGTAACTGCATATGTATTAGTATTCAAATTCAGATTAGGAGTGCACTGGTGAAATGAATCCTGGCTTCTGTCAGCAATAGTGTGGCCAGCAGTACTAGGGACGTAATTCTCCCCCTGTACTGGGCACTGGGGAGGCCTCCCCTTGAGCACTGGGGGCAGTTCTGGGCCCCTTGCTTCAAGAAAGAGATTGAGGGGCTGAAGCGGGTCCAGAGGAGCAACAAGGCTGGGGAAGGGACAGGAGGGAAATCTTGATGAGGAGAAGCTGAGGAAGCTGGGCATGTTTAGCCTAGAGAAGACAAGGCTCACAGGAGACTGCCTCCCTTTCTACAACTCCCTGAAGAGAAGGTGTAGTCAGGTGGGGATGGGGCTCTTCTCCCAGGCAACTAGCGACAGGATGAGAGGGCAGGGCCTGAAGCTGTACCAGGGGAGGGTTAGGTTGGATGTTAGGAAGCCCTTCCTCATGGGAAGGGTGATGTGGTGGTGATGTTAGGTCATAGGCTGGGCTTGAGGATCTTCAATTTCTATTCCAGCTTCAATAATTGTGTGATTCTTTGCTGACCAACTTAACTTGCTTTGTTTCACGCTGCTAAGTGGTCCAGAGCCCGTTAACAAGGTTCCTTTTGGGTAAAACTTCAGTAAAAGCTGATCCCTGGGAGTACACCCAATACAGTTCAATTGCCAGTTAGTGAGTCCAGTTTATGAGACCAGATTAGATCTGTTATTAAACCTTGGGTTTCTAGAATAGAGCTCACCTATAGGTAACATTTCCTTTCATAAATAAACTTACAGATTTGAGAAAAGAGAAAGGAATTGTGTGCGTGAGCCTGTGGCAAGATAATTGAGATGCTCACCTCTGTTACGTATGACTTCATCTTTCCTTCAATGCTTCTGTTAGAGGAAGGGACATATTTCTATGAAAAGTCATAAAAAATAAAGCCAGCTGAGCTTGTAATGTTGCAGGATTTGTCATAGCTTCTAGACCTGCTGGGGACTCCAGAGCTCATGAGCTCATGGTGACTGCAATTCTTTCTAGGAAAAGTGCTAAAGGAAGACTCTGTAGAACTTAACAGCATTAAATCCCATGAGGTTTTGAATTTGATACTATGCTGACTCTTGGAAGCATGATGTATGATATATACTGCTTTAGGAACCCATGCACTGTGAGATCCCACACGCCATTTCTTAATGAGCTTGATTTACACTTTTGTAAAAGCAGTATTACATTTACTATTTAATTTTTGCTTCCTTTTGTACTTTACCATGAAACAAGTCCATGCTTTATAGAAAAAAGGCAAGTTAATGTTTCTACCATGAGCTCATGTCTCTGATTGCAATCTCTACTGTCTCATATTTATTATTTCCTACCAGTATGGTCTATTTAGTGATGGGTGGTTTGAGTTCTGGTGCCTTAAAGCTGAATCAAGCCTCTTTGAGTAAAGAGCTCTGGAATTTCTGTCCATCTGCCTTGGAAAGCTCTTGTCATTGAGTCTGCAGGTTTCTAGCGTTTTTTATTCTTGCTTCTGATAGACCTCCTCCTGGCTGAGCCATTTTGCACCTACCGTAGGAGGAATAATCATGATTGATTCGCTGCATAACACTAAACTGCTTTTATTTCTCTTTCCTTCAGTCTTGGTTATTCCTTCTATGTTAGTATCACGCAGGAAGGTTGTGGGGTCTCCTTCTCTGGAGATATTTAAAACCTGCCTGGCCATGTTCCTGTGTGACTGGATCTAGGTGATCCTGCTGTGGCAGGGGGATTAGACTGGATGATCTTTCGAGGTGCCTTCCAATCTCTAATGTTCTGTGAATCTGTGATTCTGTGATTTATCTGGTTCATTTTTATACAAATATTTCTACAAGTTTATGCTTCGAATCAAGCCAGCCACTGTCCAAGTAATTAGAGCATTTAGAGGATGAATAGCTACAGTCTAGAAAAATGTATGATTGAGAAAAACCCGTAAGTTGGATTAGGGTTTGCATTGAGCTGACCTGTTAAACTGATGAATTGCAAAGTCAGTATCAGCAGAACTTTAAGACTACCTGGACCTCCAAGAAGAATACTGTGTCTCCATCTGCTGGTCAGCAGTATAACCCTCCGACTTCCAGGAGCTGGGGCGTAGTAACCAAAGCTCAGAAGGCTTTTGTTCCCTTTATGTCGTCAGTGGGTAATTAATTTGAAAAATCTCATTCTCAATACTAAAAGGGCTTTAAAAATGACAGCAAGCAAAGAGACACATTCCTTAGTTTACAGCATAAATTAATCCTTTTATTCTGTTATTTTAAAATCTAGTTCATTAGCATCCCCATTTTCCTTTCAAAATTTGTTTGTATCATTTGGAATAAACAATAAAAGTCACTGATTCGATTTAAATTTGGAGAAAATTGCAATTTCATTTTGGTAAAATCATTAGGGAAGGAAAGTGTTCAAAAGCTAAGAGAGATCATCAACAATTCAAAAAGATTAAACAAGCCTAATGTTTATTCAAAACGGAAGGATTTCAGAGTAGAAATTTATATAAATTAAGATATTAAATGGGCTTATTAATATGAATAAGATGTGTAAACATGTCTTGACCATAGCATAGCCTCATTCTGAGAGACACCTTGTCGTGTTTTACTTGAAAGAGGGTTGTGTTTGCGTTTGGATTGGTTTGGGTCATCCAAAGCAAGAAGTATTCTGTTTAAATATGTTTAAATATCATCCTCTGTCTATGGTAGAGTCTTTAGTGTTAGAGAGAACGTGTTAATATTAAATGGAATGGTTAAAGATGATTTTCAGAGAAGATATGAGTTAAAAAATCCTACTTGGTGTCTCTGATGCTGATTGGGGCAGGGTGGAACTCAGCTCTTGGTCTTCTGTATCTTGGAGAATTTTAAGGTTCGTTTTACAACCATTACAAAGTTAATCTGGTTTAATCAATATTTCATTCTGAAAACTAACAGAACATCTTCTTAGAAGAGATTTTGTTCCTGTAGTTGGTTATTCAGGTTACTGGTGGATATTCAGGTTAGTTGCAGTAGTGCACTAGTCTTTGGTTGGTATAAAGCAGCTCAAACTGCCGTGTGGGTCCCTTTAATCACAGAATCACATAGAACATTAGGAATTGGAAGTGACCTTACAAGATCATCTAGCCCAGTCCCCCTGCCGCAGCAATAACAGTCATAACAAGGCTACTTCCTTGTCTGCGTAAAAAGGTTTCAGGAGAATTCCTATTTAGACTCTTTGTGTTTGTTTCTGGAATGCACAGTCCAAACTGGCGGAATTTGTCATTAAATGAAATTCTAGTTGTCACTGCTACGTAGCAGTCAAAAGATTTCACTCATTTTAAGTTTCCTCTTAACAGTTTTAAAAAAGCAGAGAAAGGTTGGGATATGCAACTATTATTCAAATGAATAAAACTTATATTACCTGTAAGTTAAAATTAAAGACTCTAGATGCTGTAATCTTTGTGCTCCAGCGAATGGGAAGATTTAGTCATTTCACTGAGATAGAAAAATTATCAGATATCTTTATTCTGATTTTTCATTTAGATTTATGACTTGCCCTCGTGCCAGGGCCTTGATATCAGAATCAGCTTTTGGATTCAATCTTGAGCTGGCAGAAGCGACGTAGCTCCATATCATTTTACATTTATTGCAAGAAAACAACTTATGGCAATAAAAGGGTGTTGTAAGATACAGTAAAAATCAAAAGCTGTCGTGAAAGTTTACTGAATAATTTTCAGCACAAAGCTTGGCTGAAGCAACAATGAACTAAAATGTCCCGCTTACAGCTGCTGCAGTTTTAAACAATAAAAGCTACTGTAGTTTTTCATAGCAATGAAATTTTGATATGAAACAGATGCATCTGTGGTTCCACTGCTAACACTGATTTCAACTCTGTCACGGTTGCGCAGAAGTACCGAAATGATGCTTTTACTTATTGAAAGAGTAAGATGCCTCAAGTTAACAGCAGTTTAACTAAATTGTGTGTTAAAACTTCATTTTTTAGTATTAAACATGTAAATGACGTGCTTTATATTCTCTTTATCAGAAAAGGTAGTCAGAGTGAACTTTTCTGGGCTGTTAAACTACTTAGTACCATTGAAAATATATTTCCAGCACATTGTCTTGGTAGGGAGGAGGGTAGAATAAGGAAATTTCAACCAAAGCATCACTAACCTGAGCAGAATTAGATTATAATCAGAATCAATTCATAAGAATAGGGAGTAAAAATCATTCCATACCATCATAGAGTAACAATAGATGACTAATGTATTAGAAGTAGCAGCAGTATTGTGAGAGGACACTAGCACTTTGTGAAAAGGTAATTCTCTTCATTTTTCTGTTTGTGCACCATCCTTGCGTCTTCTGTTTCAACAAACTGCAGAGATGTCAGCGCGTTAAAGGATTTTCAGCTTTAAAAATGCATCACAGATTACAATATAGCTTAAAAAAAAGAGGGAGTCTATCCAAAGCCTTTTGAAGTCAATTGAAAGACTGTGACTTCAATAAGTTTTGGACGGTGCCCACAATGTGCTTGTTGCAAAGTAACAGCTGTGCAGGCCTTTGTTTGTACGAGAATCAGAAGTCTTACATTTGATGGCGGGGATACAGTGAAAAGTGAAAAAGAAGAAAGATGGAGACAAAATAGTACACAGTATTTAAGAATGGCAGTGAATGCTGTTTGTCTTAATTAGGAGATGCATCGTAAGACTTTGGCTTTCATTGTTCCACTGAGAACGCTGAAATAAAAAGCATCTGAAGAGGTCAAGATATTTCCGTGAAGTTTTTGCAGAAGGGTATGTGAGCACTGTCTTGCAACCAAAAGGGACTAACATCTTGATGAAGGGAGTGGAACATCTCCCTTATGAGGAAAGGCTGAGGGAGCTGAGTCTTTTTAGCTTAGAAAAAAGGAGACAGAGAAGTGACCTCATTAATGTTGATAAATGTGAAGGGTGGGTCACGGGAGGATGGAGCCAGGCTCTGCTCTAATGACAGGACAAGGGACAATGGACGTCAGCTGGAACAGAGGAGATTTCACATAAATGTGAGAAGAAACTTCTTCATGTTTAGGGTGACAGAGCACTGGAATGGGCTGACTGGGGAGGTTGTGGAGTCTCCTTCTCTGGAGACATTTAAAACCCGCCTAATGACTTGTCTTCCTGTGTGACTTGGTCTAGGTGATCCTGTTATGGCATGGGGATTGGACTAAATGATCTTTCCAAGTCCCTTCCAGTCCGTGGTGTTCTACGATTCTGTGGTCTTCACAGGTCCTTCATACACAAATGAACGGGAATGGCACATCCAGCTGATTCTTTGTCTCTAACGTGTATATTTGGAGGGGTGTTTTTTTACTCACAGTTTACAGCAGAAGGAGGTACCAATGACTCAGAACTCAGTTTCTTGGGGGGTGAAATGCAAGTCCTTTCTCGTTTCATATACAATTGCGTAGTTTGTAACCTTTAGAAGCAGTTAACATGGCAAACATTGGCATAATGCAGTCAATTCTATGCACAGTGAGTAGAAATAAATGTGAGAAATCAACATTTCTCAACATGTGAGATAAAATCTATTTGAATAGCTAAGTAGATTTGCCAAGTGACGCTTAGTAAACTCTTGTGTGCACATATATATGCACTTTAAAAAATATGGTACAACAACATAAAGGACAACTACCTCCTGGCTGTCATTTGCCATAGTGTTTCCTTAGGCTTGTTAACAACAGAACATCACTACGTTTATTTTAACTTTTGTGTTGTAATACTGTCTCTATTATTTCTATTTTGCTCTGTACACAAGACACTGCTGAGAAAGCTGTGGCAGTTGCAAATGCTCAGCTGTTATTTGGGCTGTTGGTGCACGTTTCAGCTGAACGAGATTAAGAAGGAAAGGTAGAGGCAGAAAGAAATCATATACTACAACTCGCATTTTCCCCCTTCTGAGCTTGTTGCTTCTACCTTTTGTGACTGCAGCAGGAGAGGGGAAAGTACAATTCTAAGTGTGTTCTCCATGCAAGATTTAAAAATACCATTTAATGACAAGATACTCTTTTATCCTTTCCTCTCAGCTTTGGATGAGCAAAGTTGTCAAATGCAGTCTTTTAAAAAAATTTTATGTTACAAATACCTTACTCTAAGTAGGTGCTGTAGTAAAGTGCTTCTAAGCTTTCTAATGTATTATCAGTGCCATCCTAACTCGCAGATATTTCTCTGCAGCTAACACTTGAAGTAACGAGCTTCTCAGAACATTGAGTAAGGGCAAAAAAGTATTGAAATTCCATTGTGAATATTGTGCTTGTAAAACAGTCTTGGCTCCTTGTAATTCAGTAGGAGTTCTAGGCAGTTCCTTTGATTTTAATGTTTAAATGTCTCTACAGAAAACTAGTTTAGGTGTTTAGTTTTTTGTTTGGTTTTTTTTTTATTTATGCTTGAAGTCATTGTCTTTGTTTTCCTGATAAATGTTCAATAGAAATTCAATGTGTGGTGTGTATCAGGCACATGCACATCTATTCATCTACTTGGCCTTGCATAAGTTATTAATATTTTTTATTTATGTATTACTCTCTAAACAAGAAAAAATGCTTTTTCCTGTGAGGTTTATTGTTCAAGCAGATTAATATTGTTCTTTGTTTACTTTTTGGTTTAGTTGACCCGAAAGTATGACTCCAATCCCCTGCACTCCAAAGGGGAGTCAGCTAAGACTGAGCTGACCTTCTAGCTGCTTTCCAATAGCTGAAGTGGACTCCTAGAAAGCTGGGGGAGGGCTTTTTACACCATGAGTGGTAGCGAGAGGACAAGGAGAAAGGCTTCCAGACTTGGAGGGGGAGATTGAGGTTGGACATGAGGAACAAATTCTTTCCTATGAGGGTGCTGAGATGTGGAACAGGTTGCCCAAGGCAGTTGTGGCTGCATCATCCCTGGCAGTGTTGAAGGGCAGGTTGTCTGGGGCCCTGAGTACCCTGATCTAGTGAAGGTGTCCTTGCCTGTGCAGGGGTGTTAGAACTAGATGATCTTTAAGGTCCCTTCCAACCCCAGCCATGAACAGGGAAGTAATGTGTGCCTGGTAAAACATTACACTTAACGAAATGTCACCCTGCTCAGCTGTGGTGTGTGTCTGTAAACTCTTTTTTCCTTGTAGTAGGAAAAACATTCCTGCAGAGCTTAGTTATCCCTCATCTTTTCTTTAGTAGGTTTACTCTCATACAAATCAGAGTCAGGTTTCTGACTGATGAGACAGAATGAAAGGAAGAACATTGCTGAACACAGAAAACAGCTTAGGGATGCAAACCTTTGGCACTTTCCTCCACTTTGGAAAGAATTGAAATTAATTGTAAAGGGCAAAAAAGTTGACTATATTTTCCATATACTTCATAGAACCTTTTTTTTCCTGTATTATTTGTAGTGCTATCTATTTGGATCGATGGATTGCTAATTAGAAACTGACTTTGGAAAGGCTGCAGCACACTTCTCAATGATTCATGTGTTTGCATTGATTTTTGCATAAAAGCAAAGTCTAGCAGTACTATTTAGCACTTTGAAATTGGTCCTCAGTGAACTATTTGGAGCTTAATAGGCTTGATAATATTTGGGAGCTCATTATTGTGTTTTTATCATTATTCCTTGGATTAAGCTCTATACATACACACATATGTATGTGTGCACAGCACTCACACTCACATACGGAGTTGTAAAGCCAAAAGACAAGGTAGGCAGTAGCTTATGGCAGCAGACTGTAGGCTTCCTCTATGCCAAAGATGGGAACTGGCTTTCTAGGCTGAATCCTAGGTCTTTGCTTCCTGCTTTCTATACAGACATCCCCTCTTCCTGCATTTACTTACACTGATTGAACAAACCAAATGTAACCTAGGCATGTGCAGCTTCGCAGAGAAATGATGGTCTCCTTTCTGTCTTTCCTTCAGGAAGATGTAGGAGCAAAACAGTCTCTGACACCCATCCATTTTGATGTTCTGCTGCGGATTATCCCAGCAGAAGTAGGCCTTTCTTCTCTGGGAGGACAGGATACTATAGGCCTTCCTGACCAGAGAAAGAGTAGTAGGTAAGGACAGATCCATGAGTGACAAGTAGTGGGTGGAAGGTGGAAGTCCTGTGCTTCAGGAAAGTGAAGAAGAAGATATACCCATGAAAAGGGGCATGCTCTCAGAGCAGCAGGAATGGAGAAGAGCTGTCACTACCCTGATCTATGGCTGTACTAAAGCTTCACTTAGTTTCTCTAGCCCTTTTAGCCTTCTCAATCACTTTGCACCCAGAATATCATGGAACTTCTTTGACCTCTGGGTTTCTAGCACCAGTCTTACTCCAGAAATCCCATTCTCTTCCCCCACAACCCATCTGTTCTGTCCGCTGAAGTCTCCACTGAATCTTTTTAGCCTCTTTCTCCCATCTGCTGTGACCCATATTGCTGCCTCCATAAAACTGATTCTGCCTACACTGCTAAGAAGCCTTCAGCTGAGTTAGCATATACAATATGGATTGTCGGTGTCATATGGCCTATATATGTGTATGTCTATAAATAGATTTATTGTCTGGAGACGCAGCCAGCAGTTCAGTGGCTGTTCTTATGAACGAACATTCGTAACTTTTTGTCCACGAACTCATGAAATATAAATACAGGCACCTGCTGAAGTTCCTTGCAAAACTGAGGAAGTAATATCCAGATGGTTAGTTACAGGATCTGTGTCTAAGATTCAACTTCATTCTCAGTCTGTGGACATATTTAGGGCTATTGGTGATCTTTTCTTTCAAATCCCTGTAAAGGATGCTGAAAGCAAGTTTTTGCACTGAACTTCCAAGGTCATCCTGATTAATTTATCGAATTCAAGAGATTACTGGAAAATATATTTTTTCCACTCAGTTTTTCCATTCTGCTTTAAGTTTTGCAGTATGTAACTACATATTTCTCCATTAAAAGAGGTTTTCAGTTTAAAACTTCCAGCATCTCTGAGCTGTTTGAATAGGATAGCAATCAGATAGCAGATTTCTGAAGAAAAATGCTGATACTGTAGTGAAACCTGATTTAATTTTCAACACTGAATGTAATTTCTGCCTGTTCCTTATGACTAGTGCAGAACCTGCCCTAATCCAGAGCACTATCAATTAACCACAGGTAGAACTGGACAAATTATCATACAAGGTTACACAGGAGAAAAAAGAACTGCAGTCTCTCTAGGTGAAACACAAGCCTGTGATGGCCTCCTCCTTTTGCTGCAATTATCCCCAAATCACACCTGCCAAGTTGTAGGGAAGCATTCCTATGGTTTGTGGCTGAGAACATTCAGGTAAACTGTTGTTTCAGTAGGATTAAAAATCATCCATACCTCCACATGTTTCAAAGTACTCTGTACTGTACCTGTTTTTATAGCAAAGGAGTATAAGATCACATTCATGATTAGCCACCTCCAACCCCTTTTTTTTTAAATTAACAAGCTTTATGTTGAGATATCATTGAAAGACTTCAGCCCTCACATGTTTCTTAGCATCATGGTTAAACTGAAGTGCCTGTCTCCTCAGATTTGAGAATGCAGTTCCTCTGCAGAAAAGGGAAGACCAGGGTCTAGAGAGGAATCTGTAGAAGCATTTGTGCTGTGATCAACCTGCTCTGTTTGCAAGCAAGAAGTGCTAATAATAGAATGAAATTTCAAGGCATAAAATCTTCTGAGAGATAGTTTTGTTATATCTCAGAAGCAGAATCACACCTTTTTTAGTTGGGATTCTCAGTTGTGAAACTTAAGCCTAGACCATAAGTCACATGTTTCCTGGATGTCATGAGTAGTCTTTTTCTTGACTTCACAAGTTTGGCAATCTAATCTTTACCTTGGAATAGATGGATTGTAGATTCGTGGAATGTCTTGAGTTGGAAGGGACCTAAAAGATCATACTAGACCTAGTTAGCCAAGGCCTTGTTCAACCTGACCTTGAACACAGCCAGTGACAGCATCCACAACTCAACTTGGGTACTTGTTCCATTGTTTCACTACCCTCACAATGAATAATTTCATCCCTTAGAATCTGGCAGAAAGATCTCCATCATCCTTGTGAAGCACCCTTATCTCTGTTTTGTGTATGTACTCTTGCTCACAACTGTAGATATATTTAGATAATTCTTTTAAGTGCCAGAACTGAAATTGAAATACTGGGGCCTCAACAATAGACCCTGAACCAAAGGTGACCTCAAGATGAACCTCACAACCCAACAATACTTACCTATTTTGATATGAATATACATTTTAATGCCAATATGTAAAGCTTTGATGTAAAGCTTGTGGTGTAACAGTAGCTAGCAGGCAAATCTTTCTTGATTTGGAGGTATGCAGCAAGGTCACAAAACCAGGCATCTGGCCTTATGAGAAATACGTGGTCAAAGCCAAAATCAATAGAGATACTTCCTGAGCCTTGGGTGGAATCCAACCAGGAGGGTGACACCAGATGTTTTGAAAGACTTTTGTTCAACTGTACAAAAGCTGGACCCACTCACAGTGACTTTTGGAGACCTCACCTATGGTCTGGATGATGGTAACATTAGTGCAATTGATGATTTTCTTTCTTAATCACTGTGCTAACTTCAAGTAGTAATTATTAGGTGCATTACCCTGCTTATTCTCATTGATGCTTAAAACTAGAGAATAACAAGCTTATATTTTGTCGAAGTGCCTTAGCATGTTTTTGTAATAAATTAGAATAGACAGTGAAATAAGCCCAGTCTTTTTGCTGGTGTCTGTGTCCTTTTCGTTGACTCCACCAATTGACAAAACAAGGATCAATCATACAAGTTTTTGTGGCACCTGATTTCTGATGTTAGAAATCCAATTCAATTACAGTAAATTGCATACAAGTCTTCCTGCTGAACTGTTAGAAGAAAGAGGAAAAAACATATGTATAAAAATTACTTGAAAATAATATTTGTAGAGAAAGTAGCTTGCAAGATTTTCAAATTAACAGAAAATGGGTTTTTTTCCTGGAAGAAAACGGTGTTAATTGCAATAGCTCTCATTCTGTGCATCTATCTGCTTCTGTAGACACAAAGAAAGTGAGAGGGCAAGCAGTCAAGCTCTGTGTGTTGGAGGAACAAAATGACAGCAGCTATTTGTGCGATTGACTTTCACATGATCGTGCCATGTCCAAGGTTTGAATCTTAGTTGCACAGTCCTGATGATACCTGATGAAGTGCCAGTGCTTCAGTCTTGAGCACTGGCTCAGTGTTTCTAGAGATCTAGACTTAAACCACTGGATTTAATTTCTGAGAGTCATATTTGTTCACAGATTCACAGAATGTTAGGGATTGGAAGGGACCTTGAAAGATCATCTAGTGCAATCCCCAAACCACAGCAGGGTTGTCTAGATCAAGTCGCTGTCACAAGATTGTCTAAGGCACGTCTGGCATCTGAGAGCTGACATATAGGTATAGGTACTATTTAATTACTTTCAAAAAGAATTGTCAGAAGGAAATTAAGCTGAAGAATATCAGACTTCAAATTGCTCTTGAAAAAAATAGATTTAATCTCAGCTATTTTTAGTAAATTATCAAGAACCTTTTTCATTGTAACGTAATTATCTTCAATAGATTAATGTATTTTACAGTGAAACTCTACATACCACACCGTGCATACAGTGTTAACCTAACTATAAACATTTTGACTAATTAAACTCATGGTACCAGCAAATTTTAAAACCAAAGTTAAATTATCTGTGATCTAATCATCCCTGTTGTAACGACTGATATCTGAAGATGAATTTGATTCTACCCTTAAGTTGTTTCAGTGGTTAATATAAAAATGCTCAGTGGGAGCCTAGTTATATTACTGAAATAAATTCCTTCCTTCGGTTTTTGTGTTACCAAGTTAGTTCCAAATCTGAAGAACATCAGGGGTCAGCATAGGGTCTCTGGCCCTATAGGTTTATCTTTTGTAAGGGGCAAGGAGTGTAAGCGGGAACATAGGTGGTTCCACATCAATATAAGAAGGAACTTCTTCATGATGTGGGTGACGGAGCACTGGAAGGGGCTGCCCAGAGTGGGTTGCGGAATATCCTTCTCTGGAGACATTTAAAACTCACCTGGAGATGTTCACGTGCAACTTGGTCTAGGTGATCCTGCTCTGGCAGGGGGATTGAACTAGATGATCTTTCGAGGTCCCTTCCCATCCCTAATGTTCTGTGATTCTGTGTGATTCTGTGACTGAAAAACTGAAGCAGGGGCAGACCTGTTATTCAAATGCACTTTCCTCTGTTCTCCCTCTGCATGCTCACAAAAATCCACTCTTGAAGCTTTTCTTCATACCCCTGTCCTTCATCTCTGATTGTCCAGGATTTCAAAATCTTTCCATCTGTTTATACTTATTCCTTCCAGTGTGAGAACTCTTCATGGTATAGTAGGATAAGCCATAGCAGTACTGATTCTTTGTGTGGATACAATCTACTTGATCTATATCCTCTGAAATGTATGACTTATGGGAAAATTAATAAAACAGAAATTAAACCTGACAGCTTTGAAATTATATGCTACCCTTAGCATATGGACTTCCTCACACGAACACTTTACAGGATTTGTATCAGGATTATGGACAGTAACTCAATGGGGGATAACTTCTGTACTATATTCCTAAATCTCCGTTGACAGGTTTTGGATGCTGTGTAATTCTTACAGTATTATAATGTCATGCCAGTGATGCTGCAGTCATCATTAAGATAGTCCTTTCATTCTTAGTGCTAATTTTGCTTTATAATTGCTTTTGCAGTGAAATTTCATAGGCTTTTCCCAAGCAGACAAATGAGGTTCCTAAAAAAAAAAAAATAAAATTAAATGCTTCATGCTCCACCAAGATGTGTTCTGAAGATCTACTTTCCTCAAAAGGAGGCAGCTACATGTGGTGACAAAAAACAAAACCAGTGCTTTGGACTCTGAGCTTTTAAATGATAGACAGTGCCATGTTTGACAGCATTATGAAAGATAAGTTAGGAGGTAAATATGTGTAAACACCATTAATTTTATTAGTATTCTCTACTAATTTACTGGAAATATTGGTATGCATCAAGGATCTTAGGAGTTTAAGGGAGTGAGATATTAGGACAGGTTTCACAGAATCACAGAACATGAGGGATTGGAAGAGACCTTGAAAGATCATCCAGTCCAGTCCCCCCCGCCCCACAGCAGGAAACTTATGTGGAAGGACTGAGTAAGCATGAGGCTGAAGGAATAGCAGCTTGTCTTAGGTCACGTGTAGTAGCTGACAAACAAGTTCATGGAAACTACATCCAAACTGTGCAAGTGTCTCTGCCGAGCCCAGACTAGGAGGTTCTGCACAACAACGCTCTGTGTGCATTCTCACTTTCTGCTCAGAGCCATCAGCATGAGGAGTCTCAGTGAATTCTATCTGCCTCGCAACGTACTCCATGCTAGTCCCGTAGGAATTCCCTTGGATCACACACGTGTATAGCACATTTTGTCTTCTACCCTTGTGCCTTTTTGTTGTAGAAGTATATTTGAACATATGAAAAATATGGAAAAACCCAACCAAAGTGCATTTTCAAATACGCAGCTCCTCACAAAGTAGTGAAAGTGGCACGTAGGGGGTTAAGGGAATGAGACAAAAATTGCAGTGCCAGCAGAATTCCCCAAAGGGTAAACAAAACTCTTAACAGTTGCAAACAATAAATTGTCAATACCTTGTAGAAGCGGTGGATAATGAAAAGTTATAATGCCTATAGTTAGTACCCTCTTTAAAAGAATTTACACAGGATATGAAATTAAATTCTGTGCACAGTTCTCTTAATTTGCCCTTAATTAAACAATACTCCATAAATGGTGCATTCAGTGACCAAATGTTCAGAGACAGCAAAATGGTGGGTCCCAAGTCATTAGGAATGAAATAAAGTCAGTCCCCTGAGAGCCAGCTAGAATCTGGTCTATCTAAGTGACAACTGATGGTTTAGGAAAGATAATTAACTTTGCAATTACAAAGCACAGCTTTCACCAATGCTGTAGCTTTCAGTATTATCTTCTAAATATTCTACTATTTTTACAGTGAGATAAAATGTTTTTTTAAAAGTGCTGAGTTCGTAGGGATTAATTTTTTCCTCAAGAAATTGAATTTGAATACTTTATTTCAGAGATTTCAGATCAATAAGTATAGGTGCAGTTGTTTTATAAATTACAAAAATGAATATTATTGTTTATAGATAACAATAAAGAATTTTTATAAAGATAAAGTTGTATAAGATAAAAGAGACTTGCCACATGAAACAAATTTGGGTGTTTTTTTACTTTGGTATCAAATGCTGTGGTGGAGGGATTGAACTGGATGATCTTTCGAGATCCCTTCCAATCCCTAATGTTCTGTGATTCTGTGAAATTTGAGACCTAGGAAACCTAAATTAGGTTTGTTTTTTTAAATCATGTAGATTGAAATTATCTTCATTATAGGAAACATCAGTTCTACACTACTAATGTGCCTTCATATTGATAAAAAACACCGTCATTGAAGATGGATTGCTAGTTGGATCCATATGCCTTGATTATCTCTACCATGATGTCTCCTAGTACGTAGATTAGTGCATTTTCATGTTGGCGTATGTGTTATGGAATCATCAAATTCCTCAATATGCTCAAACTTACGCGTGTGAGTACTGGTGTTTTGATATGATGTAGTAGGGGATTATGGGAAAGCTCAGCCTAGTGCATGTAATGTTTTGTCCCATTGTAGCTTTTCATTGAGTCTGTGGTTGTTTAAACCTACCTGGACATGTTCCTGTGCAACTTGGTCTAGGTGATCCTGCTCTAGCAGGGGAATTGGACTAGATGTTCTTTGGAGATTACATTAGTTATGGCACTGTGTTTGCTGAGATGTCCCATAGAAGTCTGCTGCTCTCATCAACTCCTCGTTTTGCCTGTGCTTAGAGCAAGTGGATGTAGCTGTCTATACCAACAGAAGTGATAAGGACATTTTTCTTACACGCTTTGTTTTTGAATTGGAAATTCATTGGCAACTCTCTTGCATCCCACACATACAATCAAGGGTGCAACTCTCTCAGATCTCAGTCACAGACAATCTATAAGAACAAATTATTGTAAATAAGGTGCTTCTTTCTGACAAAGGTGCGCTTCCGTGAACTGTGCTGTATATTTCCAATTACAGTGGTCATACCTGTACAACTTCACATTTATCGTTTATATGTAATTAACCTTATAAAGGTAGGGAAAATACTGTGGTAGTAGGTTCAAATTTAATTACAGTACTTATAAGTGGCAATTTAAAGTACTTTAATGACTGGCGCTGTATAGTAACATGTAAATTTGAAAATTGTCAAGGAGAAGGATGTTATTACTGATAGCTCCTATGTATTATGTTCCTTTAATAAGTCTTACTTCATGAATATACTTTAAGATATTCAACTGTCTTGTATGTAGTTTTGTGCACCTTTGCCACTTGTGCAGTGGTACACACATATGCTTTATCACAACCAATAGCTCCATCATATCAGAGTGCTTAGAGTTTTAAGGTAGTCTGGAAACTTGTATGAAAGGAATAGTTGCCTGGTGTTGCCCTCAATGATGTTTATAGAGGCCTTTGAGTGTCGTGTTGATATTTGTATTTGATATCTCTTCCCACTGTAAAGTGATGCAATTCTCTAGAATACTGCCTGTAGTGAGGGATTTATAGAATGTATATAGAGTATCATGCAAGCTGCAATGTTATTTCCTTGTCCTTCAATGTCTGAAGGACACAGAACTGCTTGAGAGAGTCCAGCGCAGAACAACAAAGGTGATGAAGGGAATGGAACATCTCCCTGATGAGGAAAGGCTGAGGGAGCTGGGTCACTTTAGCTTGTACAAGAAGAGACTGAGGAATGACTCTGTTTATGTTCATAAATGTGGAAAGGGCAGGTGTCAGGAGGATGGAGTCAGGCTCTGCTCAGTGGCACCCAGTGATAGGACTAGGGGCAATGGGTGTGAGCTGGAACACAGGAGGTTCCACATACATATGAGAGAGTGATGGACTGCCAGGGGTGGCTGTAGAGTCTCCTTCTCTGGAGACATTTTAAACCCACCTTGATGTGTTCCTGTGCAACCTGATCTAGGTGATCCTGCTGTGGCAGGGGGATTGGACTAGATGATCTTTTGAGGTCCCTTCCGATTCCTAACATTCTGTGATTCTGTGACATTCCAACAGGCATTCGTAGTTTAATTTAGAACTTAGTTTGGACTCATGCTCCATATGGATTAAAAAACATAAAGCAAGAGATGGATTCAGGTTTTCAAAATCATCAAATGATTTGCAAGAAAAGTTCTTCGCAGTGTTAAATTCCAGCAATTTGATTTGGCTGTTATTGCAGAACTCTGGTATCCAACACTGAAAGAAAACTTTATCTCCACCCTCTTTAATGATGTGTGATCCAAAATGCCAATCACTGAGAATGGAATACAATTATATTCACTAATATGTCTAAAATAGAAACTCTTTCTGTCAATATATACTCATTAGTACTGAGCTGCAAATGAATTCTGGGATTGTGCTCTTATTAATTAGGTGGCAGACTAGAAAACTTCCTTGCTTCTGTTTAGCCAGATGGAGGGACAGTGGGTGTAATGACCTATGTTGGGCCTTTCCCAGGGGATTTCTGTGGTGGGAGTATGGGTCCCTCTTCTATTTGCCATTTAAAATAAGCAACCCCAAACTTACATGAGCGTTTACTCAAATTACCTTCAGAAAAAGACATGGCAATTTTGTTTAGTTTTATAATTAGTTTATGCATCACGTTTTTTTAAGCTCTGGAAGGATTTGGGCATAGAGAAGCAAGGCAGAGGATATTTTTTTAGGAGGAACTAAGTCAGACCACTTTCTTTTCCTGTTACACTGTCCTGTGTAGTCTGCCACGTAGTCCATCAACATATTCAGGTTTGGTTTTAAAACTCATTCGCTTTCTTGTCTCTTTTTTCCCCTTATGAGTTGTTTCAAATTCTAAGAGGCTTCAATGATTAAAAAATGGACTGAGAAGAGGGGAGTCACAGAGGAAGTTGGTGATCAGCCCACATGAAAAATTCCCGATTCTCTAATTGACCCTGTATGTTCTAAACAGCTGTCAAGATACTTTAATTCCTATAGTGAATAAAGGGTGTGAGTAATGCCATCCATGGAATAGAATTTCTCATGGGCTTTAAGTCTTCCATGAATCAAGTACCACCAGCCTGCTTAGTAACCTATGTAAGTAGATCTGTGAAACACTCAGAAGATATTATAGGACAAGGCGCAATGGGTGTAAGGTAGAACAGAGGAGGTTCCACATAAATATGAGAAGGAACTTCTTCATGGTGAGGGTGACAGAGCACTGGAAGGGGCTGTCCGGGGAGGTTGTGAAGTCTCCTTCTCGGGAGAGGTCCCTTCCAATCCCTCATGTTCTGTGATTCTGTGATATTTTTTCTGGTTCAGATTCAGTGGTGGTTCAGCTTTGTCAGCATAAAAGTGATTTTTGAAAGCTGATAATTCATTTCAAATTAACAAGAAGCAGAAAAAATCACCCTCCAAATATTACATAGCATCAAGCTGTGGATTTTCGTGGCTGCATTTCTATATTTGGAATGAAGTTTTAAAATCTATGGCTCTTGAGTTAATTGGAAAAAGGCATTTTCTACTGACCTTATGGATGACTTAATTTTCCACAAATAACTATCCTGTATGAGCTTCCAACTGGTGTTGGTTCTGCAAGTAAAAGCTAAGACCAACAGAATCAGGTAGGCATCCTCATTTCCCACTGTGTTTCTCTTCACCACCTACTGTGCTACTTACTGCATAGACAAATATTGACAAGTGTTATTATTTATGTGGATCTGAACGATTTCTGTGTAAATGTACAAGAATGGGCAAATCTTGCCCTCTACAGAGTAAAAATCATTTGCAAAAACAACACAATAATGATAATATCTGATAAAAGACTTGAAGTTTTTCTTACCAAACAAATTAAGATATATATTTCATAATTTATTCATAGTAGAACATTCATTTGGTGTTACATTTACAGTACCTTGTTACAGAAGATTGTGGCAATGTTTGGAACTTTGTGAGTGTGAAATTGCACAGACAAGTCGTATGGTAACTCTATTTTAATATATAATGCTTAAGAGCTGGCTATCATGTAGGGACATGTTTTCTCATTCTCATGTTAAATGCCCTTATCTTGCAGGAAGATGCTTGATTTGTTTTTATTTTCTTGTGAGTGCTTCTTCCCTCTGAAGAGTGTAATCTTCCCTCTGTCCTATCCCCTTCAGGAGATGGAAAGAGATTGGCCCAGTGCGTCAGTGATTTCTTTCCCCTCCTGAAATAAGTGGTCACAGGCAATGTCATTAAGATGCCCTGTAAACCTGGAAACTATATATCTAGAAGCTGGTGGAATCTGAGTATTTGAACTTGGTAGACAGAATTATTATAGAAACATAGAATAATGATGGCTGGAAAGGACTTCATAGAATCATAGAACCACAGAATCATTAGGGATTGGAAGGGACCCCGAAAGATCATCTAGTCCAATCCCCCTGCCACAGCAGGATCACTTCA
>JAOXOE010000506.1:22683481-22698927 GCA_028565055.1 Phoeniculus purpureus
TGCTGTGGCAGGGGGATTGGACTAGATGATCTTTTGAGGTCCCTTCCAATCCCTGATGTTCTGTGATTCTGTGATTAAGAAAAGTGTTTTCATCCTCACACTTATCCCATAGTGAGGTGGTACCCTATAGTGCTTCATAAACTTGTTGAGTCTTAAACTGACCCCTAGCAGCATTTTGCCCTACATAGATATCTCTGAGATTTTCAGTTAGCAATTATGCAACTAAAGAAGAAAGGTCTCACTATTCTCAACCATAATTGCAGTATAACATCCTCCCCAAGAAGGATATGGGCTTAACATTTAGCTTCAAATCTATTCTGTAGCAAAACTGAAGGTGACCAGCAGAAAAAATAATCAAATAAATTGGCCAACTACGCACATGAGCAGTTACGAGCCTGAGAGACTTACGTATTCGGAACCGTGAATGCTTTTAAAACACACTAAAACACAAGCGGGTTAAATTTATCGCCTTCCATTTTAATTTAAAAGATGTAGGAGAACGTGTAGCTGAATATTTTCTAAAAGAAGTAGCGATTTCAGCGTGTTGGGGGTGGTGGTGGAATTGCTTGTAGTTTTATTCATTTAGGCATATCTTATCACTCCTCATTTTCTTCCTTCTTGGAGGGCAATGAGAGAACCCAGATGCCAAGCTGTGGAACATGTTCTTCTGACACTAGCATCTGGCTCCTTGGCAGAATCCTCCAACTGTCATGCTGACAGCTTTCCTGTTGTGTCCTCGTATATTTTTGTATAAGAAAATTACAGATGGGTTCTCTTCTCAAACTAATATGCTATTCTGTTGACCCTTATCATGCAGAAATGTGTTGGTTTTATCTGTTTGTGAATAAGACCTTGGCCAAATATACTTCAAAAAGGATACTTCTCTGTTCGTCTCTGAATTTGTCTGCAAGCTGTCTGGGAAGATGCCAGAATCCTATTACACACCCTTTTTGTGCCTTTAAGCAGTGAGTCCTTCATTCTCTCTGCTGTACAAATAGATTGCACTTTTTGCAGCAAGCACACTTGTAAAATACAAGCATATTTATTTAATAGTTCCAGTGGGAAAAAAAATCATCTCCTTAGAAATAGGGGGGAAATGTGGTTTGGTTTGCTGCAGCAGGGTTTTAGGGTGGGGCTTTTTGGAGGTTTTTGTTGGTTTATTTTTAATTTGACATTACTTAGTGTGCTGCTCCCTTGAAGGATTCCTTTCCCCCACCTCAAGTTTTGCCAGAGACCTCCAATCCAGAAGACTGCATAATGTTGCAGAAGTAGCATGACTTCATTAAAATAGTAAAGTAAATAAAAAACCCCCAAGATTTCACTTATTAACATCCTCCAAATCCTCCTGGTATTCTCTAAATGGAATTTTCATAGTCCGAATCACATTTAGACACATGCCTAATTTATGTGGATCATCATGAGTAGTCCCAGTGACTTTGCAATGAATCACAATTGTGCTTCAATTTAAGGCTGTCCTCAGAGAGATCCTGATGGGTTCTTGACTTCAAGCTTGACAAAGCCCATATCATCAAGATGACAACAGAGAATAGTAACAGTTCCCATGCTACTACTTCTTGCTCTCCTCCCTTATACAGACCTCTTCCTATGGATGTTATGTATTTGTTTCTTCCAAATAAATCCAAAGATATCCTGTCTTTCTCCATCAAGTTTCAGGTCTCCTTTAAACACATAACTTTGCTGCTGTTAATAAGATCGAATACAGATGAGAAAGTACTGCAAACACACAAACATGAAGTTATATGGAACCCTGCTCTGTGGAGACTCCACCTCCATGGGTGTTGCCCATAGAAGCTCCTCAGGGCTCTTAAAAGTTGGCACCCACTGAGAATATTTAGCTATGATTTGTGAGTCCACTCAGACTCTGACCTTCCACCCCCTCCTCAGCTCAAATAGCAGAAGCCCAGGTCCAAATAACCCTGATGGAGATATGGAAGATGGCCAGCTCTGATTAACCCGGGTGGATTCCACTGAGCACGCTCTCTGTGTCCACACCAGAGGAACATCCTCAGAGGATGACTGCCTAATCACAGAATCACAGATTCACAGAACATTAGGGATTAGAAGGGACCTTGAAAGATCAGCTACTCCAGTCCCCCAGCCACAGCAGGATCACCTAGATCAAGTCACATAGGAACATGTCCAGGTGGGTTTTAAATGTCTCTAGAGAAGGAGACTCCACAACCCACCCCAGGCAGCCCGTTTCAGTGCTCGGTCACCCACACTGTGAAGAAGTTCCTTCTCATATTTATGTGGAACCTCCTATGTAAAAAAACTTCTAATTTACTCTCCTAGCAACAGATATTTCGACTTGATTGACACTGCTTTCTTTTTTGGTGCTTTTGCAATAAATAAAGCCACAGTGAGTAATTTTATTGTTCTCCTACTTCCATTGTTCAGTTTGCTTAGCTATTCCAAGAAAAGAAAAAACCAACTTGAGTCAGCAGTAAAGGAAGTAGAGGTAAGTTTCTACAGGTTTCTCGTTCCTACTATCACAAAAAAGAATCTTTATAAATTTCCAAGTACACAGAAGCAAACAGGTATGTGCATGACTGTTAGCTGATACTCTGTCCCATATAATTTTCTTATCTGGAATTTTGTCATAAATGAAATGAATGACATTAGAACTAGTCAGGAAAAAAACATAAATATCAGGAATGAATTTCTGCATTAAGCAGTGGGATTTCACTCTAGTTTCCCAGCCTTACAGCGCAAGTTATTCCCTGCTGTTCTCTTTTTTCTGTTTCAAATATTCTGATTCAACATTGGGTTAATCATCTACTACATGCTGTCTCCAGGTGGTTTGAGTTGGCTGTTGTTATCTACATGGCCCTAAGGGACTATGCCTTCCGAAGAACTGAGGGGAGACCAAGCACTAACAGAAATGTAAGAAATAGACACAGAAACAAAATACATCAGCAACTGTATCAGCACATTCTCATTTGAACATACAAGCTTTTAGAAACACTTAGCCTACACCCTGAAATCTCAAATTGCTCCAGATTGTGTAAGCAGGTAAAAAATTGCATTTGTTAGAGAGGCAGAGATAATTAAGGGGGAAAATGTATCTTGAACTAGTGGGTGGGGTACAATTGAGAGAAACTTAGTAGGTGAAGGTTTATATTTTGTATTTATGTGACTAGTGTTCACAGACTCTCAGAATCGCTCTGGTTGGAAAAGATCCCTGGGATCATTGAGTCCAACCATCTACTCTACCTTTCAAGTTCACCCACTGTGCTCAGTGCATACCTTTATCCCGTATTCACATCGAGTTTGAATTGGAATTATCACACATATGTTGCTTTTTAGGAATGGGGTTTGGTTCTTGCTTCAACCGTGGGTAATGAGGGCAAGCCACTTTCTGTGCCTTATCTTCTTCCTGTAAAACAATGATAGTATTTTCCTTTGTTGCAGAGGAATTTGAAAGGCAGATTTATCAGTGTTTGCGAGATGCTTAACTACTACAATAATAAAGACTAATCAAAGCTTGGGATTTTAAAATGGCAAGTTTAGGATACGCAGTAAGATTAGTTAATAGACCCAGCAGTTGGATTTAGGGCTTCAGCAATTGAATATCGTCACTTTCAGACGTAAGTCAATGATGTTGTTAAGATAAGTATAGAATTCTTCGGATAAAGAAAGAGTTTACCATATGTAAACTCTTATTAAGATGTTTGTTCGCCTTCAAAATACCAGCCTCTGTAAAAATCCAATAAAATTGTTCTAAAGTATTTCTGAATTAACACACACAATAAATGGCTGGAGTTCGTTAATTGTAAAAAGAAAGACTGGGAGGAACTAGTTCTTCTATACACTGAGAGTGGAGTGTTGAGGAAGGAGGCAAGGCTAACATAGGTCTGTGTCAATTGTTGAAGAAAGATTTTGTATTAGTTTTCAGTAAAGGTGTCCGGGACAGGCTGGAGAGTTGGGTGGAATGGGCTTCCCAGGGAAGTGGTTGAGTTGTCATCTCTGGATGTGTTTAAAAATTGTTTGGATGAGGTGCTGATGGATATGGTTTAGGGGTGAACTTGTGAAGTAAGGTAGATGGTTGGACTTGATGATCCTGAGGGTCTTTTCCAACCAGAGTGATTCTGTGATTCTAGTAATATGTTACTGGGTTGAATTATCCTCTCTTTAGTTTTGATGGTGGATACATGGTAGGGACTGCTGGGTTAGAGATGAAAACTGAATTAATATTAAGATTCCCTGTAATGTGTAGTATTCACCAGCAGAAAAATCTCTCAAGAAAAGGTTACACCCTCAAATGCTGTAAAAAGTTTGGCTAAAGAAACTGCAGATGCATTTTATTAATAATTAAAATTTACATATCATTTTATATATTTTAAATGCTCTTTTTGGTTTAATAATACAGTAGTGGTTGGGATTAAAGTACTCCGCTCTGTTCTTTGGGTTTTGAATTAGGGCAGACTGCAGGAGCTTGTTTGTGGATGAAGTTGAGAATAACTTCAAAAGGGACACAGCTCACTTAACGCTCAGGTGCTTCTCAATCCTGAAAATGAGCTACTAAATGTTTAGCTGCATCTAAATTTTATGCCATGAACAAGTGTACAAACGCACCTTACTTAGATCTTTATCTCAAAAAGGGTCAGAAAATTAGACCAGATAGAATTACCTGGGGTCTGAGTGGTGCAGCCCAAATCCTCCTTTCTGACAGCATTTCAGCAGTGCTGTGCTGAACTTGTTGGGGTCTGTGAATCCTGTTCACAGAATCACACAACATTAGAGATTGGAAGGCACCTCAAAAGATCATTGAGTCCAATCTCCCCCACCACAGCAGGATCTATACTCCCTTTTATTGCAGGTCAGCTATAATAAAAAAACCAGTGCAAACAGTCCTCAGGACAGAATCACTTCCAGATATTCAAATCAGCGGATTTGATGAAGTCACAGATCAGTAATTTCAGGGTAGCTCTCGTTTTTAGTAATTGCAGGAAATTACATTGACCTCAATGAAAATATTCATCAGCAGTGTGGTGGATACTGAGAAGGAGACCTAATGAATTGTTTTGTAGCACAGATTAATAATGCAGAATTCGAGGTGGTACAGTTTTACTAAAAGCTTTCCACTCCCAAGACATTCTCAGGAACTGAGAGTTGAGCAGATAGAGGAATGTGCAGCCAGCTAGCACAGCACCACCTAGGCATTGCCTATAGTAATTCACACTGTTAATATAGAACAAACATACTTGTCCTTAACATGTTTGTGTAGATGTTTTTTAAACTTTCATTTACCCCACTTTATCTGCAAGTCTGTGTTTCTCTAGAATTCTTGTTATCCAGTACAGTAACAGAGTAGGAGCAACTACAGTCATGCAAAAGCTGTAACAGAATGAATAAACAGCTGGGAGATGGCAAAGGGCTTTGAGGAAAGCAGAGCTGCGGAGTTTTAAGCTCAGTGATGAAGTGGCCAGGTTTATTGTCAACAATTGAGAGCATGCTTTAGAGAGAAAGCCTTCTGAGTGTGGCATAGCTCCAGTTCAGCAGAAGGGATTTAGGGACTCAGTAGGCACTTCTATCATGTTAATTTAGATTTAAGATCACACTTAAGCTCAACTTTCCTGACTACTCATAGTTAGAATTTGGCTCATACTCTAGGCTGCTTCTTCCAAATAGGAAAGCTGACTGTGGTGTTGGATTGGCTTTGGTTTGAACCCTGCTTGTGAAGGAAGACTTTACTCAACTGTCTTCTAAGCTGACAGGTGAACTCAGACATTTAAAGCGTGTGCTCAGAAAATGATGTATGCTTTGTACAAGTCATGCGATCCAAAACCTGAGCATATACACCACAGACTGACATTCCTCTGAGTTAACTAAGTTTAGATATTCAAACAATAGTAGATGAACTGTTGTATCAAACAACTAAGCATTTTTATAAGAGGGATTGGTAGAAAAAAATGATGTTACTGTTAATCCATAGACTGGCTGTTGAAGTTTTAGAGGCTGTTGTGGAAACACAGATAGAAAGCATGAATCACACAGGAAAAAACCTCAGAGGATAGATCATGAAAAGGTCTGACACTGGCCCTGCGTAGAAAATGACAGCTTAGACAATGCGGATGTGGGACTTGCATTAGCCCTGAGGTCCCACTATGTGCTATGGTGTGATCAGGGGGGCTCTTTTACAGAATCACAGAACATTATGGATTAGAAGGGACCTTGAAAAATCATCCAGTCCAATCCCCCTACCACAGCAGGATCACCTAGATCAAGTCACACAGGAACATGGCCAGGCAGGTTTTAAATATCTCCAGAGAAGGAGACTCCACAACCTCCCTGTGTGATACTAACATAGAAGGAATAACCTGATTCAAAACCAAAGTTGCTGTTGGAAAGGCCCTCCCTAACAACGTCCTTCCCTTACTTTGCTTGCCCCAACTACAGAAATCACGCAGCTAAAGAGTGACTCACATCAGTTAATGAACTGTATTAGCACTGAATGCAGGTTAAATATCACTCAGGTGAGCTTTGGCAAAGGAAATGAGGAGGAACATGCAGTTAAATTGAATTCATGTGCTGAGATGAAGTGACACCCTTAGACCAATGGAATTAATGGCACCAGATTAGCAGTTTATTTCAACTCACAGAATAGCAGAACATTATGGATTGGAAGAGACCTCAAAAGGTCATCTAGTCCAGTATAGCTTTATTGTTTTAAACAGATCTACTCTAGTTTACATGTGTTGATCTAGATAAGTTTAGAGGTATGCATTCACAAGCCCGTAAGCAACTGGTTTCTCTTCCTGTTTTCTTCCTGTGTTTTATCAGGAAGTTGTGATTCATCTACTCTTTAGGAAACTGTTTTTAAAAAATTGGAATATCTGCTGTAAATCCTTAAAAACTTGCTTTGAACTTCTACCTTATGGCATTAGTTTAAGATTCTCTCCAGCCAAATATTTAGACTCTGGACTTTGCATGGTTGAGTGTTTATGTATGCACACCTGTGTATATGCACCCGTGTTGCTAGAAATATTGTGTATTAGCAGCTCAGTGACTCTTTCTGTAGTCTTACAATGAAATAGTTCTCATATAAGATAGTGAAGCATGAATTCCATGATAGGAAGCAAGAAAGACATAATTGCAAAATGCTTAGAAAGCTACAGGTAATAGTTGGGGGCTTTGGGGGTTTTTGTTTTGGTTTTGGTTGTTGTTTTCTTTTTTTAAGTGAAGAAATTACAGACATTGTCTACTCTTGTTGCTAAAGACTGGCCTGTCCATCAGAAGAGCTCATGGACTGCAAGCAATGAATTGAGACGCAAAGACAGGGAGAAATTTCTACATGTCAGCATAGGGTCCCCAGCCCTATAGGTTTATCATTTATAAGGGGCAGGGGTATAATCTGGAACATAGGAGGGTCCACATCAATATGAGAAGGAACTTCTTCCCTGTCAGTGAGACAGAACACTGGAAGGGGCTGCCCAGGGGGGTCGTGGAGTCTCCTCTGGAGACATTTAAAACCCGCCTGGATGTGTTCCTGTGTGACTTGATCTAGGTGATCCTGCTGTGGCAGGGGGATTGGAGTGGCTGATCTTCCAAGGTCCCTTCCAATCCCTAATGTTTTATGATTCTGGGTTTAACCCTGTGCCTGTGCTGGAGTAGACCTGAATTTATCAGGCTGGTGGCACAGTTGTGGAGAATGTCTTCACTTGTGGACTATCATTTATGGACTGTCTGGTGTTGGGCTGCTCAGCTCCTCTCCACCATCCTTTGTGCCAGAGCCAACCTGGGTATCTGACAAGACACCTGAAAGGGGCCTATAAGGTGGTTGGGGAAGAACTAATCAATAGGGCAGGGAATGAAAGGACTAGGGCTCATGGATTGAAGTCAGAAAAGGATAGACTAAGGTTAGACATGAGGAAAAAGCTCTTTAATCTGAGGGTGGTGGATCACTGGAACAGGTTGCTTGAGATCTGGTGGAAGCCCCATCCCTGGAGCCGGTTGAGGTCAGGCTGGATGTGGCTCTGGACAGTCTGGTCTGGTGAGTGATGGCCCTGCTTGGTGTAGGGGAGGTTGGACTAGATGCTCTTTGGAGGTCCCTTCCAACCCAACGCATTCCTTGATTATATGATCTTCCTCCCCATAAAAACCAAAAACAATGGGATTGCAGAACTAGCTGGACTTCCCAAACGCTTTCCCAACACCAGGCTTGGCACTGAACCTTCCAAGGCTTCCTGCCCTCGTGCCTGCAGTTGATAATAATGTTTGTGTTCTAATGATTCTAACGGGCCTGGGATTTGATGTGACACATCAAGTTAATGTTTTCTTTTTCTGTATCAAATCTGGGTCAATCTCAGGCTTAGCACTAATGCTGTCCTGAGCAGAAAAAGGATTGGCCGCTAATGGTTTCAATTTAGTTTGTCGTGGAGTAAAGAAAATTTCACTCAATACCTATTTTCATTTTTATTCCGTTGGCCTTTCCACGGGGCCTCTTAGGATGGAGAGAGTGTTTGTGCTTTGATTAGAGACCTGACAAAGTCGTTCACTAGAACAAATCCTCAGTGACTATGGATGAGAATGAGAGTCACTGCTCACCTTTGCTGTGTCTGTAGGACTTGTCTTCAGGGACTGCATCACAGAACCGTTCAGGTTGTAAAAGACCTTTAGGATCATCCAGACATAGAGTCATAGAATGTTGGATGGGATCTCCGAAGGTCATCTAGTCCAATTGCCCCTGCAGTGAGCAGGGACATCTCTAACTGGAACAGATTGCCCAGAGCCCCATCCAGCCTGACCTTGAATGTCTCTAGGGATGGAGTCTGTACCACCTCTCTAGGCAGCTTGTTCCAGTGATCCACCACCCTCAGACTGAAGAACTTTTTCATCAAGTCCAACTCTACCATCATGGTGAGGGTTAGGTGATGGGAGTTCTCGATCATGGGAGTTTCTTGAGGAAAGAGCCTCATCCCAGTTGAAGTTCTTCATGATACAGCACAGAGGAAGAAGCAATGAAGAGTCACTCCTCTCGCTCATGCATTACTGTAGTGCTGTAGACACCTCAGCCTCAATCTAGTTTTGCCCAATGTCTTTGGGAGGGCTGCTAGGAGCATTCCTCATCTGCTGGGAAGCTATTAGGTTTGATCTTTGCCTGGTCTGTGTACCATGGCCAAAATCCAAGTGTGATGACAGCAGATGCTCTGAGAAGCTCTGGTTTGGAGCATCAATATAGAGCAATGGGGGTGTGTGTGATTTGGGTCTGATTTTATGGCTTCCTGACTACCCTATGCTCACCGTACGTGTGGTTGGTACCAGCTGTGCATGGAGATGGCGGAAGGAAGTTCGTTTGGAACAGAATCATAGAATCATTATGGCTGGAAAGGACCTCCAGGATCATCAAGTCCAGCCCTCAGCCCAGCATCTCCCTAACCCCTACACCATGGCCTCAAGTGCTCTAGCTAGTCAGTTTTTAAACACCTCCAGGAATGGTGACTCCACAACCTTCCTGGGCAGCCTGTTCCAGTGCTCAGCCACTCTTGCAGGGAAGAACTTCTTCCTAAGATCCAATCTAAATGTCCCCTGACGCAACTGGAGGCCATTTCTCCTCGTCCTATTATTAGGAATTTGGGAGAAGAGACTAGCACCAGCCTCGCTCCAACCTCCTCTTAAAAGTAGCTGTAGAGAGCAATAAGGTCTCGTCTCAGCCTCCTCTTCTCTAGACTGAATAACTCCAGTTTCCTCAGCTGCTCTTCATAGGCCCTGTTTTCCAGATCTCTCACTGGGGCAGCTCTCAGCCCATCTGATGACAGTTAAAGGGGTCTGTGACAGCCCGGGTCCCTCCGTTGGCACGTGGACACTGCATTGCTGGCTGATGGAAACCCCGGCCAGATGGATTAGAGGGTGTTTGCCTCTTAGGAGCTCACGGGTGAATACTGCAATTGCATCTATTTATTTTTAAAATTATGGTGGCCATTAGCATAGAAATGAGCTGCAGCTCCCTGGCTGCTGGCCAACCCCACACGGTCTTCTTTGCGGTGGCTGAAACAACAGCGCCCGGCTCCTAATGGGGATCCTGGTGTTTGCAGCTAGCAGACAAGTGGCGAACAGGAGCAAAGACTCTGCTGTGTGTTTGTTACAGTCAGTTGTGTGTGAAAATCTCACGTGGGTCAGCAGAGATTCAGCCCCTCCAAGCAACGCCCTGTAAAGAAGTTGTGCTCTCATCCCTGTCCTCTCTCCCCTCAGTGATGTATTTCAGGCTGAAAACAGCATCCCGGGTAATCACTCACGCTCAGGTTGTGCTACAGGAGCTTTTGTCTCCCCAAGTGTAAATAAACTCGTAAACCTGTTTTAAAAATAGCGTTTTGTAGCTGGGTGCATGAATTTTTAACGCTGCTTCTGCAAACCAGCTGGTCTTGGCAAAGGGTCACAGTGTTTCCTGGGCATTTAACATAAAACTGTGCTTCAAAGCCACATTATAGGGTCGTTGAAGAGTAATGTTTTACTTAACATCCTCATAACTGAATTATTTATAACTTCCCATGTTTTATTCATGATAAATATTAATACTGGTGTCTTTAAGAGTAGAGGTTATTGCTGCAGTTTTACCTATAAGAGGTGATATTATTGAAATAAAGGAACGACGATGAATTCTGGAGCCAGCAGAGCGAAGTCTGTGCTGGGGCTGTGCTCATTCACACCTCCCTCTTCTTATCAACCCTGTCAGCCACCGCAGAACCTCTGCACTTGAGCATCTGTACATTTGAAAGGAATTATCCTGCAGACATCTGAATCTGCTCTTTTCCCTCCGCTCTTCTTTTCTTTTTCTTTATTAATGGCTTCATGTCATTCTCATTAATACTTGAATTCATTTCTTGGTCAGAATGGGATGGGATAGGATGAGGTGCAATAGAATAGGGTAGGTTAGGGTAGGGTAGAGATCAGAGTAGGTAGAGAGTAGGATAAAGAGGAGAGTAGGATAGACTAGAGGAGAGTAGAATAGAAGAGAATAGGAATGGGTTGGGATGGGATAGGATAGGGTAGGATGGGATGGGATAGAAGTAGGATAGGGTAGGTTAGAGTAGGGTGAAGATCAGAGTAGGTAGAGAGTAGGATAAAGAGGAGAGTAGGATAGACTAGAGTAGAGTAGACTAGAAGAGAATAGGAATGGGATGGGATAGAAGAAGAGTAGGGTAGATTAGGGTAGGGTAGAGATCATAGTAGGTAGAGAGTAGGATAAAGAGGGGAGTAGGGTAGACTAGAGTAGGACAGAATAGAGTAGAAGAGAATAGGAATGAGATGAGATAGGATATGATAGAATAGATAATAGAGTAAGTAGAGAGTAGGGTAGAGAATGGAGTAGAATAGAGTAAGAATAGAGTAGAATGGATTAGGGTAGGATAGGATAGGATAGGATAGGATAGAATAGGAATAGTATAGAGTAGGAGAGAATAGGAATAGGATATACAATCCTTTGACTTATGCTGGTGAGTTCCCTTTTTGCTGGAGCATTGCACGGTCACCTGCCAGTCCTGCTGCCATCGATGCATCCCAACGTGGGGCTGGCTGCTATCCTCAAGGCTGCAAAGCCTCCCCAGCCCTACAGCCGTGTGGGGCCAGGGCTGTGCTCTGTGTTACTCGATCAGCTTAACAAATCTGCAGTCAGCGGGTTGCGAGCGGTGGTTGCGGGAGCAGCGCGGGTTAATGCAACACATATTTAATGTATGATCGCTAATGGCCATCTCCCATCTGCCTGCGCCCAACTGGAGTTTGCAGATGAATGATTAAGCTGCCCTGACACAGACGCAGCTTGTTCCTTCGTGGAGGTACATTCATTACACTTGACGCATGTAAAAGGGGACGAGGCTTTCTGGCTGGGGAGGGGGGTGTTAGCGGGATCGGGGGTGGCAGAGCAGGGGGCTCTCTCTGAGTCTATTTTGTATGATAATGCGAGAGACCTTCCCGCGGATGTGGCTCTATAAATGAATCATGAGCTAAATAACCACCGGGATGTTTATTAGCTTCGAATATGTTTATTGCAGAGTCAACAGGCAGCACCTTCCAATTAATTAATAGTAATAATTAGTGGATTATTTATGTAGCTCTAACAGCGTGCCAGAGTCTTTCCACACAATGGGTACAGCTGTGGCTGTGCCCAAACGGGCTGGGCTCTGCTCAGCCTGCCTTCAGCTTTGCCAGTTGCTCTCGGGTGGTCCCAACCCCAAAAGCCTCAGTTTGCAGAGCTGTAGGCAGCTGCTCTTGCTGTTGGGGGAAGCCTGTTGCTCCACAGGTCTGAAGATACAGCTCTTCCTTCTGCAGTGCTGGAAGGTAGAGCATGGAACAAGCTGGAGCACCTGCAAGATGGAGGTGGAAATGAAGGGCTGGAAGTTTTCCCAGGGCATAGAATCGTAGAATCTTTAGGAATTGGAAGGGACCTCGAAAGATCATTGGTCACGGTATTTAAATAAAATAATAAAGTCAGGCTGTGCACATCGGAAAGGTGTTTACAGCAGATAATATGGTAGCAGCAACAGAAAGCGTGGACATCTCTTTGAATGTGAGCTTGGACCCAAAGCCTGCAGGAGCTGCTGAGAATGGCCCCTGCTGAGTGCCAGTGCTGTGGCTGGACATTGCGCTATCCCCTGTAGTCCTTGCTGTGGAGCACATGGGTCATGGAGGACCATTTCCTGCCCTGGCTGAGTCAATCAGTTGATGTGCAGAGGCAAATGTGTAGCAGGAACTTGCTACTAGTCTTGTTTCTCCATGCAGTCGGTTAGGCTGGAAACCAGCCTTCTACTCTTGCGTTATGGTCCCACGCAGTGGGGGTGTTTCTGGGTCAGCTGAGGTTGTTGGCGGTGAGTCTCTCTTCACACATGAATGTTTTTGTCTTTTTGTCTTTCAGCGATGTCTGACTTCCACATCCACCCTCAGAACGCAGTGGTGGAGGAAGGGGGTGTAGCGAGATTCCAGTGCCAGATCCACGGTTTGCCTGAGCCGGTCATCATCTGGCAGAAGAACCGCATGCCAGTCAACACGGACAATGAGAGGTAAGACATGTCCCAGCTATTTACTGCTGTCCTTTCTCCAGCTGAAAAAAGGTGGCCAGACTCACTGTTACTCTCACAGTTGTGCTAGGACACAGCTAACCTGACCTCAGGGTCCTGGGCTCCACTGTGTGGAAATAGTCTCTCCCAAGACAGCTATGTAAACCCTGATAGGTAAGAGGGAGAAAGGGCTAGCACTGACCTTCGAGATCATTCCTCCTCCAGATTGACTTTGCAGCATGAAGAGCCCCCCCAGCAATCCTAGCAGAGCGAGGGTAGCTTTGACATCCATTATTGTCCATCATCCCTCCCTGACTCCATTCTGTGCAGCTCTTTCCAAGCCAGATCCATGACTTAGGGTCTTCCATGTGGATCCTTAACTCTTACAAATGCTGAGTTGCCCCATGGCCACTAGACTTCCTTTCCCAAGGTGGACTCCCTTGTGTGTGGTGGCAGGGAAGATCGTATACAGAGCACGTCCTGCAGTTCCCTGAGCTGTTGTTTCCCATACAATCCTCCTAAAGAGAAACCCCAGCTGCCCCCCTTTCCCCAGCCCAGACCTGGGGTGGCACGTCCTCGCTTCCTGAGTTTGACAGGCTGCTCCCTCCATGTCGGAAACATCCCTCATCACAGTTTGATCCTCCTGAGCAGTGATGGGGCCCAGCAGAGGACAGGTGGCAGGAAACGTGTGCTCTGTGCCGGCAGCCTCTGGCGCTCCCAGCTGCAGCTCAGGAGCCGCAGAACCGACGGTGGGAGACAATCGGTCGCAGCACACCTCGATGGCAAACTGACGTCCGTGCGTTGGGAACAGGCGAAACCAGGAAGCCGTAAACATTTTCCTGAAAGCCTCTATTCTTAAAGATGTCAGTTCTGCAGCAGAATGTGGTTGGGTTCTTTGGAGGCAGGAGAAAACATGAGGACTGGAACAATGCTTGACCTTTTCAGCGTTACGGTGAACTTACAGTAGAAGGACCCAAGAGGCCCAACCCTGCTGTGGAAAAATGCAACTGTCAGGTTTTGTTTTTTCTTGCGTTTTTCATCTGAGGTTTTTTTTAGCCCAGCACAGGGTTTGATTTGTTAAACCTAATCTCCTCTGAAGGCTCCTCACTCACACAAGTACTAAACTAGCAATGTGGTAGAGCAGGATGACTGGTCTGAGGTGGTATCAGTAGAAGTAAAGGGTGCAGGACTGGGCTTGATGCTTTGTGTACATCCTGATGAGGTGTTGCAGGACAGATGAAGACCTTCATGCACTGTTGCCCCTTTCCAGTTGAGCCCAGGATCACAGTTGTGGAGATGGTCAGAGGTGTGACCAGGACTTCTGCAAGGCTGAGGAGCCCCAAAACTGATGAACCCCAAGGCTGAGGAGCTCCAAGGCTGATGTGGCTCCAAGAATGCAGACCCAAGGTCTTCCTTCAACCCAGAGACTCTCAGGCTATGCTCATCCCTGCTGCTTCTCCACCAGCAGCTTGCCCAAGCCCTGAAGAACACAAGCTGGCAGCACTTTCCTATGCATTCAGCATCTGATTTTGAACAGATTTGGCTTTTCCTAGGAATCAAGTTCCCTGTGGAGGTTTTTATTGTCAGCTCGGTAGATTAATCTCTGACAGCAGCAGACCTGGGTGCTGCGGATGGCTCCTCTGCCTGGATTGGATTCCTGCATTCATCATGCTCGGTGCATTTCTGCATGTGGGCTGTGTATAAATTTGTATGCCGAGCCTTGCACTCGCAGTCTTTGAAGGCAGAATAATGGCTTTGGAATTGAATCTTCTAATGCTGCAGGCAGACTGTTAGCCAAAAAATGAAGGCTTCTCGTGGTATAACTCATCCAAAACAACGGGTGTTTGAAAGTCCTAGAGAGAGATCACAATCAGCTGGGGGTCGTGTGAGACCAATTGCCGTCACGCCACCACCGACACTGAGCGGCACGTTCAGAACCCGGCGTGGAGAGCGGGTTGTAGGCACTTAACCATGTGCTGATACAGAAAAAGATACTCTTCATCTTCCAGACGGAAACGGATTATTAACTCATCACAGTGTAATGACTTACTAGCAGCCAATTGAACACGCAGTTGCTGAGCAACCCGTAATGTCTGTACACAAATATGTGCCTTCCAGGCTTGATCTGAGCGTCCCTGTGTTTTAAATACATGCAGTATTTGTTGATATTGATGCTTGCCCACTCAGTATCTATTTCAAACATGCCTTTTCACGTGTTTGAGGTCTTAGGATTATGTGGATACGAGTCCTGGAGCTAGGGACGCAGAGCACGTGGAGCATTGACATGTTCTCACACAGCATCTTCGCAGCCAAACAGAAGCAGTGTGGACTGGATGATCGGGTGGTGAGGTGGATCATAAGCTGGCTGCAGGACAGAAGCCAGAGAGTGGTGGTCAATGGGACAGAGTCTAGTTGGAGGCCTGTATCTAGTGGAGT
>JAOXOE010000506.1:22699027-22734204 GCA_028565055.1 Phoeniculus purpureus
GGTGGAACATGGGTTTGATGGGTGGACCACTAGATGGGTAAGGAACTGGCTTGATGGCCGCACCCAGAGAGTGGTTGGTTGTCGATGGATCCATGTCAAAGTGGAGGCCACCACATAGGTTCTGCATCAGTGTGAGAACTTCATGGTGAGAGCAACAGAGCACCGGAACAGGCTGCCCAGGGAGGTTGTGGAGTCTTCTTCTCTGGAGACATTTAAAACCTGCCTGGAGATGTTCCTGTGCGACTTTGTCGAGGTGAATCTGCTGTGGTGGGGGAATTGGATTGGATGATCTTTCATGATCCCTTCCAATCTGTAATGTTCTGTGATTCCCTGCACAAATCCAGGGCTTCCACAGCCACATTGCTACTCCTGGAAAAGAGGAGATTGAGGGGAGACCTTACTGCTTTCTACAACTAATTGAAGGGAGATGGTAGCACGGAGGGGATTGGTCTGTTCTGCCTAGTGACAGGATAAGGGGAAATGGCCTTAAGCTGCACCAGGGGAGGTTCAGGTTGGATATGAGGAGGAATTTCTTTACTGAAAGGGCTGTCAGGCATTGGAACAGCCTGCTCAGGGAGGGTTTTGAGTCACCAGCCTGGGAGGTGTTTAAGAGAAGAGTAGATGTTGCACTGGGGGACAGAGTTTAGTGGTGCTGATAGGGCTAGGAAAAGGTTAGATCTGATGATTTTGAATGTCTCTTCCAGGCGAAACTGTTCTATGATTCTATGAAAAGTGCTTATTTAACTTGGAAGTCAGAATATGGTCTTCTTGTATACAACATTAAGGAAGTTACTGGCTGCACTTTAAAATCAAAGGTCATTTTATTTAGATTGAGTTGGGAAGAAGTGTTGCTTGGAGAAACAGTTGTAATGTGGTTCAGAGCAGAAACCGGTTTTATGTTGGTATAATTTGTCTAAGGTGATCTTAAAGGTCAATATCCAACTGGGCAGCTGAGAGCATGCAAGGCTGAATCTGACAAAACTTGTGTGAATGGGAGTCCCTAGTCATAATTTAAAGTCTTCTTTTGAGCATGAACTGTACACACCGTATCAGCGGCAAAGAGGCTTGCAGTTTAGGTTCACCCCCTTCCCGTGGAGGTGGAAGGACTCATGATTATCACACTGTTACCCTCTCTTCTAGGCCTCACAAACTGCTCTCTGTGAGGCTGGAACTGGGGGCTGAGGTGGAAAAATCTACAAAGAGCTGAAGAAGACCTCACACACATTGGTGAAAGTGAAACCATAAGGGTGACACAGCCCAACAAGAACAGCAAACCTTCCTTCTCCTGATGGTTTCACAACCTCCAGCTCTGACTCTGTGCAGATCTGGTTGTGGGGGACTTCACTGGTAACACAAACAAATCCCAACATCTAAATGCATGAAAAATGCTGCAGAGTCCCAGAGCTGATAAAAGTCATTTATACATCCTTACAGATTGCTTTGTACATTCCTTGAAGGCAGAAAATATACAAGACAGTTTGTACACAAACATTTCAAGTAAATCCTCCCATATCTGAAGGAGGAGACCACAGGTTATGTTTCTGTTCTTACAGCAATAGAGCTGTAGGGGCCTGATTCTGAAAAGTGCAAAGTAGATGCAGCATGTGCTGAGATAAATGGGGGCTGAAGATTCTCTGGAGTGTTGAAAAAAATAATCACTCCAGTTTCCCTGCTACACTTCTTTTTTTTTGAGTCTGTGATTATATAAACTATATTGACATTTATGTCCTTCAGCTGTATGACATCACTTGTCACTTAATGTAGATTTGTTCGAGAGATACAAAAGCCAAAGCAGATACTGTGTCTGAAATCTGAGCTCCTAGTTGCGAAGGAACATACTCTTACTGACTGACTCATAATTTTTTACTCTTATGTTCAAGCTTGTGAAAAATGAATATGAAACCAGGAATTAAGATGCAAGTTCCAACCTGTGTAAGGGGTTTTAAGCAAACTGTGCAAATCTATGTCCAGTTCACACCTGCTTGCAGTCAATGGAAGGAGTCAATATACAAATAAGCACTTTGAACCTCATTAATGTTTATAAGTATGTGAAGGATGGGAGTCCGTTTCCCCTCTGCTCTGCCTGTCCAGTGTATTCTACCCTTCACTAAGTATGTTTTCACAGAGATGCTGCAGATGCTCTGGCAGGCTCAGCTGTGGCCTGTGGTATGTCAGCTGGGGAGCTTGTTGGATCTGGCTGTGTCCAGCATGGGGCAGCCCCCACCCTCTTCTCACAGAGGTCATCCTTGCAGCCCTTCTGCCACCAAAAGCTTGCCAAACACAACTGATGCCATGGTACATGTGTGGGTTGCCAAAACCATCCTTTCTTGTTCCTTTCTTTTTCCTGGGAAGCTGTAGAACCACTGTAATGAAGACTGATAGAGCTTGTGGTGACTCCCGAAACATACAGTGGGAGAAGCAGTGGAAGAGGTATTTTTCGTAGGTACCTGAGGCTTAAAAGGTAGCTCCTCTGATCAAGGCAAGTTACAAGATACCAAAATTAGCTCATGCTGAAAAGTGCTTGTTCACTAATGGCAGCAACAACACTGCCACAACTTCACTACAGACTTGCCCAAGGATACTCACTTGTAGTCAATTAAAAAGGAAGAGACCAGAAATGTATTAGTACTGGAGAGATAAAATATTTAAATGGTTATAGCTAGATGGACTGTAGAGTTAGTAATCTGATAGGTGTGTCTGTGCTGTACAACTTTATACTGGAGTTGGAGCATCCATGACCCCATTAAATCCTGTTATTTTCCTAATCCAATAAGCTCTTAATTTCATTGCAAGCGTTGGAAATACTTACTATATAATAATATAGAATAATACATAATCATTATATAGTAAATTATACAATACATAATGTATAGTAAACATATATTATAATAAATATATAATAGACATAATGCACCTAATAGTATTAATATCATACACTTATGAAATTATTATGCAATTAATAAATATTATAGACTTGGTTTTGCCACACATTTTATGTCAGCAATGAGTGTGCCTTTGACAAATCAGTTAAAACAGCTGATGGCTAAATTAGTAAATGAGAATCACAATGTGGTGTTCCTAGGAAGGAGACTGTTGGTGGTTTTCCCTGGTGAAATCCAAGTTATGGATTCACAAATAAATCACAGAATTGCAGAACATTAGGATTGGAAGGGACCTCGAAAGATCATCCAGTCCAATCCCCCCCCGCCCCACAGCAGGATGTATTACACACAAGGAAAGCCTTTTGTAGGACAGGCTCTGCTCTGTGTTAACAACCAGCAGGACAAGGATGTAAAGCAAAAACGCTTTGTGATTCTCAGTCTGATTCAGCCTGCTGCCTTAGGTTGTCCCTAACTCATTGTGGTTTGTAGCTGTGAGTAGGTGGAAGGACTTTGCTCCTTTTAAACACGCTTCACGTAGGGGCCTGTAAGAAGGCTGGGGAAGAACTACTCAATAGGGCATGGAATGATAGGGCGATGGGTCATGGTTTTAAGTTGAAAAAGGCTAGATTCAGATTAGACATCAGGAAAAAGTTCTTTAATGTGGGGATGGTGGATTACTACACAGATTGCCTAGAGGCTCCATCTCTGGAGACATTTAAGGTCAGGCTTGATGTGGCTCTGGGCAATCTGGTCTAGTGAGTGTGTTGTCCCTGCCTGTTGCAAGGGGGTGGACTGGATGACCTTTGGAGGTCCCTTCCATCACAATACATTCTATGATTCTATGATCTTACTTCCCCCACACTGAGCTAGGGGAAGAAGGCTTTGTAAGATCAGGTGTATGAGTTTTGCTGGTTGACAATTGCCTCTCAGAAGAGGAAGACCATTGCAAGGACAATTTAACTCTTGTGTGTTCCTGCATAAGCTGTAAGAGATCACAGAATCACAGAACATTAGGGATTGGAATGGACCTCAAAAGATCATGTAGGATCGAGTGAGTCTGTTCTGGTCACCAAGAACCTTTTGGTGGTCAGATATTTTATTGTTTATTTGGCTCAGTTATGTCACACTCTACCTCACTCCTCATGGGAAACTCTTCATTCCCCTCTCTAGAAGCAATTCATATGCATTCTGCAACTTAGGTTCATCTTTCTGTTCCACTCTGGCAGTGTTGTAGGACACTGTAGTGGAAGTGGGTGAGCCCCCACAGCTGTGCCCCTTGTGGGAGAAGGTCGAGGGTGTCCCACCTTAGGTGAGGACAGGGAGGCAGACAGGAATAGGTGTTGCCCTGTTGATTTTTTTCATCCTGACTTCTCTCTGCTTTTCTGTGTGTGTTTATTACAGCTGCCAATGTAATCATTTGTCACCTGAGAGAAACACTATCTTTTGTCAGAAGAACAGGAAGCTGATGCTGTTGCTGCCACAGCTGTAGTCTGGAACACAATGCAAGTGTTAAAGCATCAGGTAAGAAATAAAACATTTAAAAGGTTAAAGAATACTTCAGAGTAGATAAGCTTGAAGTTATTTTTAACACAGGTGTTTCTGTAATGGTGCTGTAGTGTATGAAGAAACTTCACAGTTCTCCGTGACACTCGGAGGGTGTTACACCTTTGCAGAGTGACGGCTTAGTAACTTTGGCTGCAATGTAATGAAATGAGGAACACTTGCAAAATCTGCTAAAGATACTTCCCTTTCACAGTCTGTGCTTTTCACATAGGTGTTTATTTCTATATTTATATTTGCAACCTTCCTTATAAAAGAGATATGCTATATTTAAAATTTTGGGAGGCTGCTTGCTACTTCTCCAGTAACTCCACAGGAAATGTTAAGAGTAGCAAATCGAAGGGATATACTTGTTGAAGGTAATGTTACCCAAGGTATGCTCGTTAAGATACAATAGCTGCAAAGCTTCCTATAGTCAGTCCATCATTTCCATCACAGGACTCGTTAATGTTTATAAATATATGAAAAATGAGTGTCAGGAAGATGGAGCCAGACTCTTCTCATTGTCATCTAATGATAGGACAAGGGGCAATGAGTATAAGCTGGAGCACAGGAGGTTCCACATTAATATGAGAAAGAACTTCTTCACAGTGAGGGTGACAGAGCACTGGAACGGGCTGCCCAGAGGGGTTGTGGAATCTCCTTCTCTGGAGATGTTTAAAACCTGCCTGAATATGTTCCCGTGCGACTTGATCTAGGTGATCCTGCTGTGGCAGGAGGATTGGACTTGATGATCTTTGAAGGTCCCTTCCATTCATTAATGTTCCATGATCCTGTATGTTCATTAAGAGAAAATAGCTGCAAAGCTTCCTATAGTCAGTCCATCAGTTCCATCACAGTGTGCTGTGAACATCAGTTCCATTGTATGTGTGACCCTTCCTGGAATTGATAACGTATTGCAGGCATGCTTCCTGGACACAGGACACGGCTGCTGATCACATAATCGAGAGTGTATCTCCATCAAAGGCTGACTGAACCAAAATCTATGGAAATGCTAGTGCTCTGCTGAGTCGTCTGTGCTCCATGTGGCCAAGAATCTGTTGCCAGAACACTATGGTGTGACAGAGGAATATTGAAGGAATGCTAAAAACTGTTGAAAGACGCTGTGTAGTTCTTAATATTGTGAGATGTTGTAAAAATCTATTTGTATTCTTCGTAGACATAACTGGCTGCTTTTCAGTCAGAATAAGCAAATAAAGGGCCAGTGTTGAGTCTTGGGTCAATGAGACAATTCCTCCAACCTCCTCACAAATTTTGCTGAATCGTATTACTCGTAATGTGCTCTGTGAAGGTTTGTTCCTATTTTAGGATTTCTAAATGGCAATTTAAAGTAATATGGAGCTTTAGAGACTCATGGGCAGCTATCAGGTATCATCTAGCATCATTTTAAGTCATATTTCTGAAGAGTAGTTCTGTGTTTACATATTTAGATCTGGAAGAATGGAAGACTTGCTTTTGCCCCTTAAATTCTTGTATGAGTGCAGATATACAGACTGCATCAATCAGGACTTGTCAGTGTAATTGACAAAATTAAAAAAGGCAATTATTAAATATATCTACATTTGTGCAAGTATAAGAATCAGTAAGCAAATTAGGAAAGCTTAAATTGCATGCACGGTAAAAAAACCCAACCCTTTGGCATCAGCCTGTCCAAACTGATTCATCCCAGTGGCTTATCCACGGCTGTTAGAGGGACTAGATGTGAGTGCTGGTATTAAAACAGAACGTGGAAAACCAGTATTTGACTCATGTTACTAAGGCTGGTATCCTAGGTGTAGTCTTAGAAAACCAAATCTTCATTTCCAGCTCTGCACTTCACCTGTAGGGTGACCCTCAGTTCAAGAAACTACGAGAGTCCAGCACAGAACTGCAAAGGTGGTGACGGGAGTGGAAGACCTCCCTGATGAGGAAAGGCTGAGGGAGCTGGATCTCATGAGCTTGGAGTAAAGGAGACTGAGGGGTGACCTCATTAATGTTTATAAATATGTGAAGAGTAGATGTCAGGAGGATGGATCCAGGCTCTGCTCAGTGTCATCTAATGACAGGACAAAGGGCAATGGGTGTGAGCTGGAACAGAGGAGGTTCCATATCAATCTGAGAAGGCACTTCTTCCCAGTGAGGCTGACAAAGCACTGGAATGGATTGTCCAGGGGGGTTGTGGAGTCTTTTTCTCTGGAGACGTTTAAAACCCACCTGGATGTGTTCCTGTGCGACTTGATCTAGGTGATCCTGCTGTGGCAAGAGTATTGGACTGGATGATCTTTCCAAGGTTCTGTGATTCTGTGATTCTGTGACCTTGAACACGTAGCTTTGCCCAGTTTTCCCATTAAAAACGGAAGCAGTGTTTCCTGACCATTAGAAGACTCCTTGAAAGCAGTTAATAAAAAGCATTTCAGAGAAGTTTGGTGATTTTCTTACCTCTGATCTATTATTATAGCAATTCTCATAGGTTATGAGAGAAGAAATTTAATTTGCCAGCATGTGAGGAGGGAACTTGTAGATGCTTTAGGTACAGATCATCTGTAGCTGCAGAATGGTTTGAGGTCAGATCAGCAACAGCTATAGATTTTCACAAGTCTTGAAAGCTGCTTCTAGATGACAGTAGCAGGAAAGACCGTGAATATCCCAAGGAAAGAAAAATGCTGCAAAAACTCTTATTGTAATTGGTTTGCATCAGTCAGAATAACTGTGAAACACAAAGATCAAGCAACTTATTAAAAAAAAAACCCGTATGTGAATCTAAGATTAGCCCTGACATTTTCAAAACCTCAGAAAACTAAGGAAAGGGCTGCAGCCCTGAGGATTGTGGCCCCTTAGGCTGACTGGAAGAGAGATTATATTAAACATTTTGAGACCTGAATGATCCATTCTGTATTAGAGAAGATTTACAAGGCCCTCAGAGTACGCTTGAAACATCTGACTGAGAGAGAGTCTGTGGACTTTCTGCTTTCTTGGTAGGGATTCTCAGGGGCACTATTAGGGAATTAACTATTATGATTGATGGAAAAATAAAGAAATTGAAGAAGAAATGAAGACAAACTATAATGTGGACTTTTTCCTGCAGTCCCATGATATCTTCAACATTAAGTGATTTTGGCAGATAATTTCTACTATGAAGCATGTGGATAGCCAGAAGGCTATTAAGAGAGAATGATCCTATAATATAAGCATGGAGGATTCTTATAAAGTGTATCTTTCTCTCATTCAAAGTACATGATGAAAAATGATGTGTCCAGAGTGTTAACAAATTATAACGAAGTATAATTTCTCTCTATATCTATATATAAAATACTAACCTGCCTTTATTATCATGAGCCACTATTCTCCCCCCATGCTCTCGCTATGCATTTCCTATTTATAAGGATAAATTCAACTATATCTTTTAGCTAATCATGGCCAGCTCCATACACAGGCTGACAATATGCCTGAGGTGATAATATGTCTGGTCAGTTAAACCAGTATGTGGTAGATGTAAATTGCTTAAATGGGAATGCAGAGTTCTGATAGAGTGAGACTCCATGTTTGCTTTGCGCAGATGAAAACGATCTCATCATGTGCAAGACGATAGGGGACAAGACTCCTCCTTTCTTCGTGGTACAAATTAAATCTCAGTGATGTAATGAATACACAAATGCAGCTAGATGAATTCCTTCTCTCTCCCGCCCATGTCTGGAGCTTACAGAGTCGTTTTCTAAATTTGTCTTTCCTTGTTCTGTGAATTATTTGTAATAGATTTGTCTATTTATTTGTGTTTATTTGCAATTGTGTGTGATTCATTAAAGCCTTCTGAAGAATAGCTGTGAGCCTTTGGATTACTACAGGGCTGTGCTGACTGTGGTGTTACTGGTCACCTCACAGAATCATAGAATCACAGAACATTAGGGATTGGAAGGGGCCTCGAAAGACCAGCTAGTCCAATCCCCCCCACCACAGCAGGATCACCTAGATCCAGTCACACAGGAACATGTCCAGGTGGGTTTTAACTGTCTCCAGAGCAGCATGGTGTTGATTCCAGTCTCTGCCTGAGCAATTGCAAGCATAGTGTAAACATAAAGCTTCCATTTCTATCTTAAGAGGGGTTCGTGTGCCCAAAGCATCTGTTTTTCCCCCATGCTACCACAGATTTAATGGAAGACTTTCCTTCTCTCTGTTTTGAGTCCCCATGCCTGGACGAGTTTAAAAGATGATTAGGTGTAGCGTTGGGGGATCTGGTTTAGGGGTGAACTTGTAGAGTAGGATTGATGGTTGGACTCGATGGTCCCAAGGGTCTTTTCCAACCTGAATGATTCTATGGTTGTAACTGCGTTGAGTTCCTATGCATTGACTGCGATCATGATAAGAATTTATCATACCCAAGAGCATGTTCACTTTCATCGTTTTGCCCAGGGAAAGAGCATGAGAGTGGTTTGTAAAGCTGGATGATGCAGACTTGCATTCAAAATGCCATTTTTTTCTGGTGCTTATTGTAAACCTTGTTCTTTCTGGGCCAAATTGGAGAGACTTCCGTCTGTATCCAGTTCCTTTCAAGGTGTATCCATCTGCATCTGTGTCAGTACTCTGAGCATGAGGATTATGTGCTACTAGCTGCAGTAATGTCAGTAATGGTGCCAATATTTTTATCTGCATTAAAGCCAAAGCTTTGGTATTGTGTTTAAAAAACAAAAACCAAACCCCAGTTCTTCCTTACAGCAGAGAGATATGTTGAGTGCCATTCAAAGAGTTTATTGGTGCATGTTTTTTTGTCACCGTTACCGAACTTGTTCTGCAGAACTGTATGTACCATCATTAATGAACAAATGCTAACATGTGCTTCTTTGGAACTCCTCACTAGACATTGTTCTGGATAGCACTTAAAGGCATGTCTGAGGCTGAGTATTTGCAGGTGAAAGAGGGATCTGGCTAAAGCCAAGGTAATATTTCAGTGCTCCCTTTGTGTAAACCAACCTTGGCTGCTCTGTTCTGTGGATTTAGATTTTCAGTCAACTTCACACGTAAGCAACTCAATCTAGGGGATCCTGCTGTGGCAGAGGGATTGGACTGGATGATCTTTCAGGGTCCCTCCCAATCCCTGTGATTCTGTGAAGTACAAGTCTTGGGGAAAATGGAAAAGGTTTGTTCTGTGTGGTTTCACAGAAGGAAGATGTTAGAGTGTGCAGAGTTGGGTCAGGTTCCTATCATGACAGAACAAAGGTGGCTTTTCGGCTGGTGCATTACCTTGCAAACTGCTTCAAAGGAACAACTGTATATTTGATAAGGATTGTGAAAGTTTCTCTTGTCTGGAGAGATCACTGTTCTTTTAGGTTTTGTAGTACATTACAAGAGAAGGATTTCTTCCTTAAGAGGTGAATATTTATGCCACTACCGCATGCTGTGACTGGCTTAGTAAAGACATAGTTTGTACCCTGAATCACAGAATCACAGGACATTAGAAATTGAAAAAGACCTCGAAGGACCATCTAGTCCAATCCCCTTGCCAGAGCAGGATCACCTAGATCAAGTCGCACAGGAACACATCCAGGTGGGTTTTAAACATCTCCAGAGAAAGAGACTCCACAACCCCCCTGGACAATCCATTCCAGTGCTCTGTCAGCCTCACTGGGAAGAAGTGCCTTCTCAGGTTGATATGGAACCTCCTCTGTTCCAGCTCACACCCATTGCCCTTTGTCCTGTCATTAGATGACACTGAGCAGAGCCTGGATCCATCCTCCTGACATCTACTCTTCACATATTTATAAACATTAATGAGGTCACCCCTCAGTCTCCTTTACTCCAAGCTCATGAGATCCAGCTCCCTCAGCCTTTCCTCATCAGGGAGCTCTTCCACTCCCGTCACCATCTTTGCAGCTCTGTGCTGGACTCTTTCTGGCAGTCCTGTGTCTCTCTTAAACTGAGGAGCCCAGAACTGGACACAATATTCCAGACCTCGCTTCAAGAACAAACTTGTGATAAGGTTTAGGTTGTTTTGTTTTGTTTTCGTGTTGGGTTTTTTTTTTGCTTGGTTTGTTTTTTGGTTTAATTTATTTTTGATTTTTGGTTTGTTTTTATAATTTAATAGCAGGGCATTCTGCAGAAAAGGTAGCCAGTTAGTGGAACCCTTCATAGGGTTAGTGGATTTGGGGATCAGGCACACATGCCGCATGCCTCCCCACAGCCAGTATCCAAAGCAGAAGCTCACAGTCTTGCTGCATAATCAAGTGAGTTGTTATGGAGAGTTTCTCTGTGGCTGAGCCAGTAAGAGCTGGGTGCTAAACTTGTTTCCGCTTGAAGTTACTCTTTGCATACCTGTTAAGGCAGAATGTTCTACCTTTTCACCTCTGCAATACTGGGTGTGAAACATGAGCCTCTAGGTGTTTCCTGGCTGGCAAGAACTCAATGGTAATAAAATTACTAGTGGAATAAATGTTTCAGAGGCAGTTATCCTCTCTCACCTGTTTGTAATTTTTTATTAATTATTACAAATGTGTTTAAGTGCCCTGCCTGATTTTAATCTGCTGTATTCCCAGGATTTACATATAAAGGTCTTTTTCCCACAGAATAATGAATAATCACATGTGTCAGGGCGTGGTGTTAAAACACTGAAGGTTGCTGCTGCACCTACCAGCAGCCATTCGTTTTGTAAAAGGCAGGATTCTAAAAGTAGTTGGCTTTACGTGGCCCCGATCCAAAATGCTGTTGAAATCAGCCTCTTACTGAGTTAAAAAGCTACAAATCTGGTCCCAAATGTTCTTTTATGGAAGTGCTTGTAGTGCCATTGTTAACGATATGTGCAGTGCTGGGTGTGTGAACTGTGCGAGGAGAAATTTTACTTCTCCCCAAGCTCTTGCTCACTTTTATGATTCTTTGCTCAAGCAAACAGCAGGTGGCTTACCTGAATAGTGGGGTTAATGAGACTACTTAAGTGAGCAACTCTTTATCAGAGTAAGAGTGAAAATAAATTGCAGACTGGTCCTCAGCATCAGAGAATTCAGGACTTGCCAGGTAGAACGGGGAAATATAAAGGATTAATATTATTATATATTGAAAGGAAAGCCGACTGGCATAGTGGTAGCAGGAGGGAGGAGGAGTTGTTGTTCCAAGAGCAGCACAGCTAATGAGATCTAAGGCTTTTGTTTCTTAATCTCTGAAATGAATTAATCTCTCTTCTTCTCGTGTAAAAGCTTTCCCTAGGTAAAGGGAAGCTGTAGAGCAAGGTGCATGCTGCCCAGCCAGCCAAACAGAGGGTGAAGGAGCCAAACTGCCCTTCCCCTTAGTAAAGAAACTATCCTTGTTCTCATTTTACTTTCAATTCTCATGAATTATATAGAAACGTACTTGTCTTTGGCTTTTCAGACTGGATTGAAATAGAACAAATAAGTTCAGAAGTTATTTGGAAGGAGGAAAGGAATGTTGATAGAACCATGTAGACTACCGATCTCCTTCTTCAGAGATGTTTAAAACCCACCTGGTGGTGTTCCTGTGCAACTGGATCTAGGGAATCCTGCTGTGACAGGGGGATTGGATTGGATTGGATTGGATGATCTTTCGAGATCCTTTCCAATCCCTAATGTTCTGTGACACAGCTGGGCAAGTGCCAGGTAGCGTTTCAGAGCATAATGGCCACTCAAAAAGTACCTGTCAGTCTTGTCTAGTAGATGAGATATAAAAATATGAGCAGTTAGTGTTTGAAAGCTGAGGAAGTGACAAACAGCAAAAGAGCAATCCAACAGAGGAATCTTCCTCCCACTTTCAAACTAAAAAAGTGATTTCTCTGAAGCAAAGTAACATCAAGTGCTTTTCTAGATAAAAGATACTACAAATAAGAGAGGCTTTAAAGTGTCTTTCAAAATTAGCAGCTATAAAAAGCCCATAGGTCAAGAATCAAGTCCTCTCCTATCACCTTCATTCACTCAGATAACATTTCAAACTCAAGCTCCTGAATCTGACCTTCAAAAACTCAATTCTTCAAGAATTGTATTGTGCTATTGTTACCATTCACCCACCTCTAAACACCTGGCATCAGCCAAAAGTTCAAAGGAACCAAACAATGAACTGACCCCTTGAGGGAAAAGACCTAACAGAAGCTACAGGGCTGATCTGAACGCTGGAAAATGGGCAGTGGTATATGGAGCAAAGGGTGTTAAGTGGTCAGTGATCTTGACAATAGCTAAATTTGAAATAAATTATAATGTAAAAATGAATATTTGAATTGTAGAAGTACGAGCCGTTTCTTGGTCAGACTTGCAGGTTGCTTGGAATTAACAAACAGAAGAATTATTGTAAGTTGTGTCCGTAACAGTGCCTCTCCAGCTTCATGCTTGAAAACAATTTCAATGATTTATGAAGTGAAAATATACAATAAAGGTAACTTGTTAATAATTACTGACTCATGGAAGTGAGCAGAGACCAAGAATGATTTCTGAGTTTGATTTCTTCTAATTCCTATTTCTTCTTACTGGAGAACTTCCTGATGCACAGCAATACGAACTTCAAGTGCTCTGAATCTAGGGGAGTCCTGAAGCAATTCCCTGAAAATCTGACAAGCATACTACTTTCTATTAGCTATGGTGATAGCTCTGATCTTCACATTTAAGTTTCTGTGAATAAAAACTTGATGAGTTTCAGTGACAGTAAGCAAAGTTTGAAAGCTTTGGGTTAATATGGATTAAGATCCTAAAGGTGGGGACAGATAATAAAAACAGAAAATTTGGGCTCTTCAGTTCAAGAAGGACAGAGAACTGGTTGAGAGAGTCCAGTGTAGAGCCACAAAAATGATGAAGTGAGGGGAACATCTCCCTGATGAGGAAAGACTGAGGGAGCTAGTTCTCTTGAGCTTGGAGAAAAGGAAACTAAGGGGTGGCTCCATTCATGTTTATAAATATGTGAAGGATGGGTGTCAGGAGGGTGGAGCCAGGCCCTGCTCAGGGGCACCCAATAGTAGGACAAAGGGCAGTGGGTGTGAGCTGGAACATTTTTGTGAGTAAGAGCCCTTTTATGACCCACAATGTAAGAAAACAGGTTTCCATACTGTAGATTTACTTGTAAGCACAAAGCTGGTGGATGTCTACTGCACTGGCTGCCCTCCGCTTCCTAACAGATTCCAATGGGGATAGTAGAGCTGTGTAAGGAGGGTGGGACACGGTCAACTTATGGGGATGATAGCAGAGGTCTACTCACAGAGGTCTTATTAAAGAACTGTGTAAGATGCCAAGGTAAAACAGTTGGTTGACTAGTCTCAGTCTTGACTGTGTTGGGAGTGATGGGTCCAAAGACTGGAGGCTCATAATCTCATTCTTAACTAGCAGATCTTGATCTGCAGAAGAGAATGTAACTCACACTATTCAAATAGATTGCTTGTTGCCAGATCTGTGTTTCACTGATGATACCAGAGATGTTCTGGACAGGAAACATCTAGAAACTCCTGGAGATAAGTCTTTTAAAATCATCAGGCATTAAGCTTAATTTTCCTTTTTCCACGTTTATTAATAAGATGGGCACTTTGGGGTTTTCCTGAGAGCTTGATGCTTAGTTTTATTTCTTGAGAGTGATTTAAAGGAGACTTTTTTTTCAGTGTTTTTGTAGTTAGATTTGCCATTGAGTAATACATCTCTATCCTCTTGAGGAATTAATGGCTCCGACGTATCAGAGTAGTAAATGTCAAAATAGATAAAGCTAAATGGAGACCAATCATTTTTATAGACGTCAGGTGTCTTCAGATAGAGGAGGTGAACTAATGTAATCCCACAAAGTGTGGATTAGGTGATTTAACTTGAACTGATCTGTGAAAAATAAAAACGAATGACTATATATAGAAGAAAAAAAAAGCCAGATTTGGATTTTTCTGGTAGAGGTTTAAATGCAGAGTAAAGCTGCTGTGTTCAACGAAGTTGCTGGAGACTCATTTGGGTGTAAGTCGAATCAGAGTCTGGCTCTAAGAGTGACTTAACAGTGACTCAACATGCTGAATTGTTGCTTCAAATAGTAGCTATCAAAGGCATCTTGCCTTTGCGTAAATGACTAATATAATTAGCTTATAACATCACCATAGGCCTTTGCAAAAGTAATCATCATTACTATCCATTGTGTTCACAACATCTGAACCATTCATTTGGAAGCCTGTGAAACAGAAACTTCTCTCCAGCTCAGGAGAACTTTGTTTTCACCCTCCTCACATTTTCTGCAGGGGCCTGTTTTCCATGTCTCCCCATCCTCCTGCCCATTCCTAAACAGCTTACAAAATGTAATTAGCATTGTTCCTGCTTGCTTTGTCTTTATATTTTAACTAAGGAGTGAGGCGGACATGAGAAAGAAGTGTTCTTACAATAAAAACAAATACAGAAGTCTTTGGTACACAAAACATTGTCCTGCTTGGTTAGCTCTATTGAACATGTGCAGAAACAGGCTCACAAAGTTGCTCCTACGTTGCTGGTAGTTTTTACTTGAGTGTAAGCAAGGTCAGAATGTAGTCCATTTTGTGCTTAAAAACAAAAAGAAACTATGAGAACTTGATGGTTCCCTTTTCTAACAAAACAAGTTTGCTCCATAGTGCTGTGGTACTGAGATAACTAATCAGAGACTTCATGCTGCTCTTTCTGCATAATCACAGAATCATAGAACATTAGGGATTAGAAGGGACCTCCGAAGATCATCTAGTCCAATCCCCCTGCCAGAGCAGGATCACCTAGACCAAGTCACACAGGAACATATCCACAGGAGGGTTTTAAACGTCTCCAGAGAATGAGACTCCACAACCCCCCTGAGCAGCCCGTTCCAGCCCTCTGTCACCCTCACCAGGAAGAAGTTCCCTCTCATATTTATGCGGAACCTCCTCTGTTCCAGCTCACACCCATTGCCCCTTGTCCTATTGCCCCTTTAGATGACACTGAGCAGAGCCTGGCTCCATCCTCCTGACATCCACCCTTCACATATTTATATAATAATTAATAGTATCATAGCAGTACTGCTATTTTGCTGTCTGCTGCTCTCTGTATGTTAATAGATATTTGTGAAATTGCAATTAAAAACTTGCCTCATTTGCTAAGATACTCTCTTCTTTAAAGGAGTCTTGCTGTGAGCATTGCCTTTTTTGAATTTGCTGAGCTATGTTGTTAAAGAAAGGTTTGGTCCTTTTAGTCAGAGGCTCCCCTTTGTAGGCAACTGTAATGTTTAACCTAAATCTGATTTAAGACTGGATTGATCAGCACTTGTAGCCAGCTCAACATGAGCCAGCAGGGTGCCCAGATGGCCAAGGCGGCCAACAGCATCCTGGCTTGGATCAGTAACGGTGTAACCAGCAGGAGAAAGGAGGTGATGGCACCCCTGTACTCTGCACTCGTGAGACTGCACCTTCAGTACTGGGTGCAGTTGTGGGTGCACAGTATAAGAAAGGCATTGAGGTGCTGGAGCAGGGCCAGAGAAAGGGAACGAGGTTGGGGAGAGAGCTGGCAAACAGGCCCTTTACAGAGAAGCTGTGCTCTGTACAGCTGAGGGAACTGAGGTTATTTAGTCTAGAGAAGAAGAGACTGAGAGGAGACCTTATTGCTCTCTACAACTGCCTCAAAGGAGGTTGTAGCGAGGGTGGTGCTGGTCTCTTTTCCCAAATTACTGATGATAGGACGAGAGGAAATGGCCTCAAGTAATGTCAGGAAAAGTTTATCTTGGATCTTAGAATGAAGTTCTTTCCTGAAAGAGTGGTTGGGCACTGGAACAGGCTTCCCAGGGAGTTGGTGGAATCACCGTCCCTGGAGGTGTTTAAAAACCAAGTAGCTAGAGGACTGGAGGCCATGGTGTAGGGGTTAGCGAGCTGTTGGGATGAGGGCTGGACTTGATGATCCTGGAGGTCCTTTCCGGCCACGATGATTCTATGAATCTCTGATTAAGCATAGTCACACCTTCCTGTTTCTGGTTTTAGTAACACATAGTGTAGTAACTCCTGTAGTAGCTGAAATAGCTTCTCCTCAAATACTCAGGTAGGAATTCAGGTCTATCAATTTTTAGGAATGTTTGCAGTAGAGCTGCTGTCTTTCCATGGTTGTCTACTGCCTACTGCCCTGGGTAGTGGTCTTTCACTCTGCTCGAGTTTGGTTCAGGTTGTGGGCTCACATGTCTTGCAGATGTGATGAACAGACCCACTGATCAGTCTTTGTGTGTGCTGGAGTCAGTTTGCCTGCACCGTGGTGTCTTATATGTCCTCTGTTAGACTTCCTGCATGCAGGGAGGTACACTGTGCATGTGAGGCAGGTGTAGATTGTCTTCTGTCAGACAATCTTTTCCAGATGTCTAAGCTCTTATCTGCTCTGGACTCTTTCCAGTGTCAGGTCTGGCTCCCTTTCCTCCTCCTTCACCACATCTTTGGGTCTTTCAGGAATGGCAAATCACCAAATCCACTGGAAGATGTCATGAGTTTCTATGGGACAAGAAAACCCCTTTGGTATTCATTTATCACCCCCAGAAAACTCTTGTGAGTAAACTCTGCGTATAGCTTCCAATCTTCTAGCAGTGTTCCTAAGTTAGAAAGCAAGCTTTATTTGTTTGAGGTCAGAAAATGTCCTTCCTTCCATTATTTATAGGACACGTGTTTTGATTAGACAGCCACAGAATTGATGCTTCTATTATTAATAATGCAAACACCGCACAAAGTTATTGGTTTGTTTATAATCTGGCATGATTCTTTTTGAAAGGTCAAATAAAAAAGACCAAAATAAAGTTTTTTAAAGTTTTGAGAAATGATAAACAGGGAGATGCCCATTGAATATTTCTAGAGAGTTTCAAGACACCTCTATTCCTCCTTCTAACCCACCCATTCTCAAACACCTACACTTCCAAAAGTTGGTACTTTAAGCTATGTTCCTATATAGAGACACATAAAATAACTCATTTTCAGACTTGCAAAATATTCACAGTTTCATAGAATCCTAGAATGGCCAGGGTTGGGAGGGATCTTAAAGACCATCTAGTTCCAACTCCACTGTACAGGCAGGGACACCTTCACAGAATCACAGAACATTAGGGATTGGAAGGCACCTCAAAAGATCAGCCAGTCCAATCCCCCTGCCAGAGCAGGATCCTCTAGATCGAGTCGCACAGGAACATATCCAGGCAGGTTTTAAACATCTCCTTCACTAGATAGGTTACTCAGGGCCCCAGCCAACCTGGCCTTCAACACTGCCAGGAATGGGGCAGCCACAGCTGCCTTGGGCAACCTGTTCCTTCCCTCTTCAAGTCTGGAACTCTTTCTCCTTGTCCTCTTGCTATGCACCCGTGTAAAAAGCCCTCCCCCAGCTTTCTTGTAGCTCCCTTCAGATACTGGAAAACTACTTGAAGGTCACCTGGGAGCCTCCTCTTCTGCAAGCTGAACAATTTGAATAAATCTGAGAAGAAATTAAGTCCATTAAACCCCCTACAAAAACCTCAGGATTTAAAAATGTGCATTATTCTCTAGAAATACAACTTAATATTTAGGATGCAGAACTTCCTATGCTCTTAGTTTTTGGCTTTGCATCCTTGTTGCCTTTAAATAATAAACCAGTAAATAGCATATTATTTAACTATTTTTCACAGAATCGCAGAGTCACAGAACATTATGGATTGCAAGGGACCTCGAAAGATCATCTAGTCCAGTGTAGCCATTTTTCATGGCTATGGTCTGATGGTAGTAAGCCAGCAAAGCCAAGACTGAAGGATCCCACCAGCTCTAGTCTTGCTCGGTGCTGAGAACTGCTGCACTCTGCTCATTGCCAGCACACCCCTCTGTTCCAAGACACCCAGCTGTCCATGCAGACTGATGGCAACCAGCAGCATTTAAAACAACCTCTATTAATGCCATTGAGAAACTGGTTTAGCTCTCAGTTTAAGAGTCAGGAAATCTAGGTGGTCCTGCTCTGGCAGGGGGATTGGACTAGATGATCTTTCAAGCTCCCTTCCAATCCCTAAACTTCTGTGATTCTGTGAAGTGGCATTTGAGATTGACAAGCATAGAACCAACACAGTTTTTGATCACTTTTTATCCTGAGCTGATTATTTGCATGCAACAACTGATCCTACTTACCAGCTCAACTGTGGAAGTGCAGTGCAATAGCAGTTAAAAAAAAGAGACTGCCAAGAAGCAAATTAACACAGAGGAAAACCATTTGGAGGTGTTTGGTGGCTCTTTTCACCAGGCAGGGTTTGCACAGTTTTTACATACAGTAGGTTAGCATTTCCAAAGGCAGACAGACATGAAGGATAAAGGATAATCTTTGTAGCTTCAAGGCATGTGGGCTTTATGGATGCTCATTTGCAGTTGGATAGCCCAAGCAGTGCTCTTTCAGTCAGGTCTTGCTTTACTCTTAGGGTCTTTTTATAGTGTTGTGTAAAGACAGAAAACTGAGGACATGAAAAACATTGGTGTTTGTGTGCTTCTTTTTAATGATATAAATTAAAAACCTATTCCTTATCAAGCTTTCTGTGACACCAAACACTGTTTATGGCTCTCACAAACAATGTGGATATCTGAAACGTGTTTCTGAGCTCTACTGCTGTAGTTCAATGCATTTGTAATATATTCTGCTTGGATTTATCTCTGTTCTTATGAAATGATATATTTTTCCCCAAGAACAATACAGATAAAAGCTGAAGATTACGGTTTGCATTAGAGTGGGTAAGCACAGATAAGGGTATTTCTCTTAGTGGAAGATGAAACAAGTAGAAGAAGAGCCTAAGAACAACAAAGATGCTCTTTCACAGCAGGGGATGTATTTGATGACCTACAGTAAATATTATAAATGCCTGAAAGTGCTTTTATACACGAGTATTGCTTTGTAGTAGGCACTTTGTAGTATCTATTTCCTATTCTTTTCCACACAAATAAACACCGGCTAGAGGAGAGTTATGTAACTACAAGATGAGGGAAATGAAAATGTAGCATTGTCACTGTTAACTGTCAAAGACACCGGTTGTTTAGCAAAGGGACTAAACCTCATAGATTTAATTTCTACTCTTATGCTTAGGATTAATCACAGAATCACAGAACATTAGGGATTTGAAGGGACCTCGAAAGATCATCCCGTCCAAGCCTCCTGCCAGAGCAGGATCTCCTAGATCAAGTCACACAGGAACATACCCAGGCAGGTTTTAAATGTCTCTAGGGAAGGAGACTCCACAACGCCCCTCTCAGCAACTGTAATAGGTGTGTTCATGTGGGTGGCAAATGTTGATTGCTGAGTATGTGTTACAGTGCAAGAGAATGTCATGGGGCAACACAATATGGCAGAACCCTCTCAGGTGAAATCAAACGGGAGCTAAAATGTAGAGGCCTGAACTGCAGAATGAATCACAGAATCACAGAATCATTCAGGTTGGAAAAGACCCTTGGGATCATTGAGTCCAACTATCAACCCTACTCTACAAGTTCACCCCTAAACCAGATCCCCTAAAACCACATCTAAGTGTCTTTTAAACTCATCCAGGGATGGGGACTCAACCACCACCCTGGGCAGCCCATTCCAGTGTCTGCTGGGATCATGCAGGAATTTAAGACCAAAAGATTCTACCAATTATTCAGAAACCTCCTATTGCTCTTGAAATCTATTTCTAGGAACCAACTTGAAGACATTTTGCCTTTGTCTTGAGCAAGGAGCAGTAAGAGCCACCAGTATAATTTGAGAGCTCTTGGAAAGCTTCCAAGCATCTTTCTCAGTGATGTAGGGTAGGCTTCCAGATGCTTTTCTTTTTTATTATGTGATATTGTAAATCGATTAGGAGATAGAGTCCTTTTAATGCCTCTACCTGCATATAGGGCAACCTATGTCTCAGATCTGTGACAAAGCAAACTTACTTCTGCATTCACTGGAGAGATACTGCTCACTGGGGAGGTACTTCCCAGCAGTCCAGAAAGAGGGAGTAGGGCAATATGTGCAGACCCATGAGGAGCAGAAAGGCTGGCAGGATCAAAGTCTTACAAAGAATTCAGAGTGCTTAAGGATATGAGGCACTGTATTTTTAGGATCCCCAGCTCTGATGGCCAGAAACTCATTATCAGGGCTCCAATCTCGTAGCAATAGATACACATTGAAATCCCAGCAAATGAGCCCACTGGGGAGTGTGGTCCTTTCTGCTGGCACATGTATTTTAAAATGAAATCACCTATGACCTTTCTTCCTGCATTTTGACTTTGCTGCTGTGCTCATCATATCCAGACATGCTACAGTGATAAGGGACCTTATGTTCAGTGTCTCAATGCCTTCTCCCCTTGGCTCCTGGGAATAAGCTGAGACTTGGTGTTCTTTCAGGCTCATAGGAGATGACAGGGTTAGAAAGATAGTCCAGTGAGGACAAGGTGAAACTAAGTGGAGTTGGAAATAAATGTCTGGCACTTGGAGCCGCTGGAGTTGTGATTTCTTTCAGTAGCCCATCCTGCCCCTTTGCCTTCTGAAGGAGCCATCGTGTCTTATATGTCATTTTTCTCTGTCTCACTCCAATCCAGGAGGTGAAACAGCCCCCTGGGCAGTCGTTATTGATTATAGTGTTAAAAGGCAGAAGCCTGCCAGGATGAGTACAGTTGTGAGCAGACAGGGAGGTGACTGGGGGACTTTCTTCCGTGAGAGGAAAGAGAGCTAAGGTCTTGGCAGGAATTTCATGTGTCTTCATGGAACGTGTCACTTGGGTAAGCCAGAGCCTCCGCTGAGGGAACCTTCAAAGAAGTCTGGAAGTAACTCACTGTGAGATTTTTTTCTGTAGGTGTGATCACATGTTGGCAGTGAACATAACCAAGATGTCACAAATTAATCTGCTCTTTAGTTTTGTCTTTTAAAGTTAGCATTGTATGAGAGAACAGAATATTAGACCTATAGGAAACATTACAAAATGCAAGTAAATCTAAATTATACTTTATCTGTCCCTTTTTTTTTTACATAGTTGGCTTTATTCAGAGTATAAGAACAACTGTGATTTCTGCTGATAGTCTGAAGAAAGCTTGCAATTCATTTTCTAAATTTTAATGAAAGCTAAATGGTCACCAGCCAAAAATCTTCATAGTAATAGTATGAGGTTTCTGTCTGAAAAGAAGTTGGGGTGGTTTTTTTTAGCTAGATCTTGTCAATGCACACAATGATTTTTGCCAAAGAATTTTAAAAACATTTCTCTTAAAATTGTCCAGATTTTGGATCAAATAATTTGGAGAAATTTATCTGGTTTGTTCTCACCTCAGGCAAGGCTTTTTTCCTGTTTTCTCACTTCTCTGTGTTTTCATGTCCTCTTGACAAATCCTGACTCAAGCGCTCTATTTAAAGGCTGTGAGCGTCCTGGAGTGCAGGGAGCCTTGTGGGCCTGCCGACATGCAGCAGAGTGCAGGACCCTGTGACTGCTGCCTTCCCCACCCGCCCACTGTGCGTCACAGCCTCCCGGACTCCTCCTGAGTAGTGTTGAGGCTCTGCCAGTTCTAGTCTGGGAGCTGGGTCTGTTTAGTACCTCTGAATACTAACTAGGTTGTTTTTACCCAACAGTAATATGTGACAAATTAAACAATATAAATTTTATCTCTATCTTAATTAAAGAAACAGCAATATTCCCATTAACTTCAGTGGGACCAGGATTATATCAAATATTATTTAAACATTTATAATAGCATTAGATAATGGGTTTAGAATAATTAAGCGTCTATTGAAGGAATTTAACTTGATGGTGGAAAGGCAAATTATGTCAAATGAGCGGGAACTGTCGTTTATGGGGAGGCCTGTTGAGATAGTCTTGTTTACTGAGGGGGGAAAATGAGCTCACAGGAATGTGTCGGGGCAGAGTCTGGTGGTCTTTTTGGGGACTGAGAAAGAGGAGTGGGAATATTAAACAGATGTGTGAGGTGGGAATGGTGTGTTTTCAACATCACACAGACTCAGCAGTCAAGAGTATCCAAAAATTAATTTTCTATTGGTAAAATGAGATCCTAGCTTCAGTGTAGGCTGTTTCAATTAGGCCTGTGCAGATACACAAAATTAATGGGTCAAATAAGTAATTAATGTTGTTAATATATCAATCACTTCTCTAATAAAACTGTCTGAAATGAGCTAGGGGAAAAAAAATCTAATCATTAATTTGAAAACTGCTGTGATGCTTCAATTGATTGGGGGTTAGGAAAAAAAAGTGATAATAATTAGTAAGAATCAAAATACAGTATCCCTTCTAGTACTCCAAATGGAGAGGAAAATGAAACAGAAATGGGCTTGAAATATCATTTTTTATCCTTCACAGAATCACAGAACATTAGGAATTAGAAGGGACCTTAAAAGACCATCCAGTCCTGCCACAGCAGGATCACCTAGACCAAGTCTCACAGAAACATATCCAGGCGGGTTTTAAACGTCTCCAGAGGCGGAAACTCCACAACGTCCCTGGTCTAGTTGAAGATGTCCCTGCCCACTTCAGAGAGGGTGTACTACATGACCTTTAAGGGTTTCTTCCAGCCCAGTGCATTCAATGATTCTGTGATTCTATCATTCTATACCCCTTTCCTCTTTCTGGAACTGTGTATTAATGAAGCATGTACCAGTATTGGTGTTTGTGTTCTGTACTGTATCAAATTTTTCCTCATATTTATTCCAGGCCACTGCTGCTGGGCATGATGTGACAAGCATGCTGGCTGCAAGGCTATGGTGTACCCAGAAGAGTGACTTTATTCAAACAAGTTGTTGTTGCTAGGTAGGCATTTTATTAGCACTCAGAGTGGCAACTCCCTGCAGCCTGCAAGTTTCATCTTTGAAGTACACTTAGAACTAGAACCCTGAACAATGGGCACATTTGGACTTCTTTAGAAGAAATGCAATAAGCAAGAGTAACCTAACCGTAACCCCCAGTATTTCCAATAGCTCACAGTAAGATGGTGTTTAATAATTTGCCATTTTGGTACCATATTTCTCATATGGACTCTTCAGCTTAGAGAAAATGAGAGTAAGGGGTGACCTCAGTAATGTTTATAAATATGGAAAGGTGGGTGTCAGAAAGATGGAGCCAGGCTCTTCTCAGTGTCATCTAATTATAGGACATGGGGCAATGGGTGAGCTGGAACAGAGGAGGTTCCACATCAATCTGAGAAGGAACATTTTCACAGTGAGGGTGACAGAGCCCTGGATCAGGTTGCTCAGGGAGGTTGTGGAGTCTTCTTCTCTGGAGACATTTAAAACCTGCCTGGGTATGTTCCTGTGCAACTGGAGGTGATCTTGCTCTGGCAGGGGGATTGGACTGGATGATCTTTCGTGATCCCTTCCAATCCCTAATGTTCTGTGATTCTGTGATTCCTTTTGGCTTAGTGGTTAATCTTATGGAAGCACCATCACCTTCTGTGAAAGACTGTTTACATAATTAGATCCCGGTGCGAGCAAGAAGACTAAAAACAGACTTAATTTTACTTTTCAGACAGAATTTTATTTTTGTACAAATTAAAAATGCCCAGCATCTGTCTCTCTGTCCCAGCCTGTGCATTGTGTCTTCTACCCTGGCAGCAGAACTAATATCAGAGAGAATCATTTGCTAGTGTCTCTGTTGCCTGCAGTTAAGGGAGCACTTTTCCACTTTGTTACTTGTTGACTGTCATTTATTCTGTAATTATATCAACTATGCTCTTAGACCAATTCTTCCTTGGAAAGTGCCGTTCTATGAATGGCGTTTCCAGCGCATACCTCAATCCAGTGATTTATTGAGGCAATATATCATTCAGGTATGCTCCTTTAAGCATGTTTTTGCTCACTAGTTGATACCATCCAAAGAGAAGAAAATCTGAGTCACTGTCGAGTTGTGTAATAAAAGATCTATCAGGAAGCAAGATGTTCTTGAAACACTAGGCATGTTTGCCTCTAGGTACGCTGGCATCCTTGCACCTTCTTTCACAGGCATGTTGGTGTGCTGAATAGGCCCTCATACCTGGTTGCTAAGGTCTTAGTCTCCTTGACAACTAAACTTTTCAAAGATTACATGAAAAATGTTTTCTTTAGCCCTGAAGCTGTTTTAATGCTTTAAAATGTCAGAGAAAAGATTCTTGAGTCCCGAGAGTGTGGAAGAGGGTAATGGAGAGGGAACAGAATATTTAAAACCATATTTGCAGAGCAATTCAGTACCACGGGACATCTCCATAGGAAAGCCCTTAGAAAGGGAGGATCTGAATCATTTTATTAATATATTGCTTCTGAATAGATGAGGCTTTTGGTGGCAAAATGAAATGTTTCACTTTGAATTTCCCTCCCTAAATACCAGCTAAGGCTGGTATGAGGAACATCATCTTAATGTGATTTTTGTCTGCTACCTCATGATAAAATTCAGAGGGAATGAACTTCAGCTCTGTTTTCCTCTTGGCGTATTTTTGTTAGAAACATGGGATTATTTTAGCTAGGAGTCAGAAGACTGTTTGGGTCAGGGTGTAGGGTACGTTGCCTCCATGGTGCACTAGGTGTTATTGAAACAATGGTTAGTTGTGATAAATGACAGTGTCTGTGTTCCATAATAAACTGAATAACTCTGTGCTTGCTGTTGCATGTGAGAGTTCATGTGCAGGGGCAGCTCTGCATACCAGAATAGGCCTTTTCTTTCAGACCCTTCTTACTTTGGGCCCCAAATAAGTCATTACTGGGGGTGTAGGAGAGAAAAGAGTAGAATGCCAGTGAAGCCACCAAGCTGTTTAGCAAGTGGACTTGGCCTAAACTGGCACTGTGGAGCTGGCACTTGTGATACGTAGTGTATCCCACAGCACTCCCAAGGAAGCATGTCCTTCCCAATGGGTGACATGGAGAGCTAAAGCAGAGAAAGGGCACGGCTTCCTTCCATGGCTCAGAGACAGAAGAGATTAAAGAGCAATGGGACAAAAAAGGAAGCTGCAGTGAGGGATGAACAGGCTCACAATCTTGGACTGCTTTTCCAGCAGGGCTTGCATAATACCAAGTGAAGCTAGTGGTAGTTTCTGTTTTGTAATTGGTTGCCAGCACCTCAAATGGCCTTCACCTGAACCTGTATTTACAGAGATGATTAAAAAGGAGGTGGTGAGAAAAACGGCTGAATGAAATGTTTTGCCTGGGGTTCAATATTTGCAGACTTGGGGGAAGACTGTGTGGTCTACAATCTACGGTAGGTCTATCTGTGGGAACAGTAACATCATACACTTTTCTGTACTGACTTGTCTACTGGTTTATCTCATATTGTCATAACTTTGCAGCTTCATTTTTGCTAGTCTTCGAATTCTGGTCTTTCTTGTCACCCGGCCTTGATCCATTGGTCTTTCCACAATGTGTGATTCAGTTAAAAAAACTGCTGTCCTATTCATTTTGACCATCATATGTGAGAGGCTTGGACTCCCTCAAAACTGGACACAACCAACTGAAAATTTTCTGTGATCACCGGTGCTTCACATTGGAGCCACAAGCTGACAACAGACCTACTTCCTGTGAAATACTAGAGTATTTGTGATATGTATATAGGAGAATGCAGATGCCATACTCTACCTGTTAACCTCTAGTCCAAAGCAGTGATTCCATGCCTCTAGAAGACACTCACTAATTGACCCAGAACCTGGAGATACATGGATTACATAAGTTAAATGATTGCCAAGGAATTCCCACCTTTTAATGCCTTAAGTGGATGGCCCTGACTGTCAAATAGAGCTCTGGCCTCTTGCAGCTGAGCCATGCTGTAATTACAGATGAGCTCTTGTAGCCTCTGCATGTTATTAATAAACTATTTAAAGCTCTCAAATACATTTTCAGAAAGCATAAACTAATCTGACGGTGCTGACAGCAGATCTCTTTCTGCAGTTGGTGCAGGTAAATCCTGTCCTATTACTTGTGTTTCTAATGCTCTAGCAACATTCCAGCATTTTATTTACAACACCGAGGAGAAGATAGAGTAGGATGTAGTAGCATGTCTGGATGACACCCACATTTATTTTAGGAACCCAGGAACAACACAGTTGGCATGTTCATCTTGTCCTCAGATGCCTCCATCATAATAACCTGTTTGTCAGGCTGGAAAAATGCAAATGTGATCAGATGGCTATGGAATTTGAGGTCTATGAAATTGCCTTTGGGAATGGGGAAGGTTCTTCATGGGACTGCTGCAGTGGTTGACTGGGCTTCCCTGGGGGATATGTGGAGGGCATTTTGTCTGTTCAGAGTTCTTTGACAAATTTCACATATATTTACCTAGAATGTAGCGATCTCAAGGCTATGAATTGGAGCTGGATCTTACTAGTCTGGAGTCTTAGATCGTACTAGTCATTGGAGTCTTACTAGTCCAGAACTTCTTCACAATGAGGGTGGCAGGGCACTAGAACGGGCTGCCCAGGGGGGTTGTGGAGTCTCCTTCTCTGGAGACGTTTAAAACCTGCCTGGACATGTTCCTGTGCGACTGGATCTAGGGGATCTTGCTGTGGCAGGAGGATTGGACTGGATGACCTTTCGAGGTCCCTTCCAGTCCCTAATTGAGTGCTAAAGCAACAAAACTCTTTAAATTGTAGCTTCTGTTTCATAACAGTAGGTGGAGATGATACTAAGCAAAAGTGCACATTAAAAAGGGGGAAAGAATCACCCCACTTGTAGAGTTACCTAACCTTGGTAAGACATCAATGGCTGCTACCCAGCAGCAGGAGGAAACATGTATTGTTGTGGGACTGTAGGAACGCTAGGATTACTCTGTCATTGTATTGTGGGTGCTTTAAAATGCATGTGAGTTCTGAAAATGGTGTTTGTGTTTTTCTTTCTCTGATGTTTTCTGGTTCAAAGAACTCTACTACTACTTTGTGTGTCCTGTATTCTCATGATCTTGTGCACATGTGAATGGCTACACTCACCCCTTGCCCATTTTTGTTGAGTGTGAAGACCCTCACTCCTACCAATTTCTGGAACAGTTTTGGTTTGGAGTCTCCTGGGTTCTTGGTTTGCTTTTGGCGTTGTCCTAGACCAGTTTTCCCTTCATTCCACGGAGTTCCATTCACGTATCACCATGTTTTTCTCCTTTTAAAATGTTCAGAGTTTGCTATTATCTCTTTTGTTTTTGTGACCACCTTTTCCATTGCTGTTCTTGTTTCAGGACCAGCCTCACACTTACTTTCATAATCCTCTTTTCCAATCCAACCCTTTACCAAAGTCTTATCCTTTCCTTCAGGCAACTTTTGTCCAAAGCTGTATAAACTTTTTCTGACAACCCTTTTGAACACTGTCACTTCTGCCATCTTCAATTTAAAACAATGAAGTTCTTGCTCTCCACAGTAAACTTTTGCATGAAGGGATTTGTTTTTGTTGGCTTGTACAGCACACAGCAGAATGTTGTCACCTAAGGACTAGTGTGCAGGTTCTGCAGTTGGCCTGTGACATTGATTATGTAGCAGCCTTAGAGATGTTGTGGTGTTTATTGGAGAAAAGCAGCTGATGACTCGTTTTGGCAGATGTCAGTAAAAAGTTAGAGCCAGCTCACCTGCTTAAAGCTACAGAGAGCAGAACTGAGGAGTAGTGGTGTAACTTGAGGAGAAAAGTTTGGTGAGGACTGATTGTCTTTCACTATTGGGACCAGCACTTATTTTCCAATAGATTAAAATCAGTATTCCATAATCAGCAATGGATCACAGTACTAGTTTGAAGCATCCCAGAGACTCAGTAACCTTTCTTCACCCTCCCCTATCTTCTTTCTGGCTTGTTTGCTGCTAATGCTAAACCATTTGTTCACATTTCAGTTTCATTCCTTGACATTAGAAGACTTCCACTTTCTCTCCTGCTTTAGTTTTATAAGAAGTATTTAAGAGGAAGAAATTGGGGAGTTTGGAAGAGGACAAACTGAACTAAGCTGTCACTTGAGGCAGGACAACAGCAAAAAAAAAATTCAGATGGCAAACAAGACGCTTCTGCATTGTCAGAGCACATTGAAACTGAGTGGTGATCAGTGTGGTCACTGTGCTGAAAAGAATGATTTTGAAAACACAGAATCACAGAATTATTGAGGCTGGCAAAGACCTCTGAGCTCATCAAGCCCCACCCATGACCTAACATCACCAACAACCTGGACAGGGCACTAAGTGCCATGTCCAGTCTTTTCTTAAACACCTCCAGGGATGGGGATTTTTTTTTTTATGTGTGTGTGAAATGTGAGTCTGTACTCAAAACAATAGATGTAGCACAAGCACTCCCTGATGGGCCATCGGGCTTATCAGCATTTTGGAGCTCCAAGCAGTTCAGGAGACATCCTTGTATCAATAGAAGATTTCCAGGGGAGGCCTCCACCTCCTGAGGCAATCTTACCTTTAGACAACGGTAAGACAAATATGTTAGCTCTGGCTGAAGACATCCCCTCTCTTGGAGGCTGGAATCTCATCTCCTCATGACTGTGCCCTTATTATCCTGAATGTGTCTCAAGGCCACAGGCACCTATGGGACAGATGTGTACCATTAGTGCTGTGTTTTATAGTCAGTGATCAACTGTGCATTGTCTCAACAAGTAGTATGTGGTTCACTGTCACATCCTGATCCTAAGAAAAGAAAGCGATTCAGGTTCATGGATTCACTTCGGTTCGAATTAAAGAGACTTACTCCATAGGTCCATGTGAAAGTCAAAGCTTACTGAAATTACCAGATTCCAGCAGCACAGAGAATCACCAAAATTACCCAATATTGGACTCAGAGTGTACAGAAATCACTGAAGTTACTGGATGCCCAGCTCGGAGAATAGAGAGAAAAGGGGAAAGGGAGAGAATTGAGAGGTCAGATCACCATTCTGGACTGCAGGCTCTGGCTCCCCCTGCCCTGCCTTGCTCCTCAGCTCTGCAGACCTCTGGCTAGCTTCTTATTTTCTCGTTGGGGGGTGAGGTTGTGGTGATAGGTGATCTTTGCTTCCCCAACTTGGCGGATTTTTGATATGTCATTCTCGTCCTGGCTGCAGGCTGGGGAGGGCTGATCGTGAGTGAAGCTATGCACCGCTTGAACGTCCAACAGCATGGGGTACCTTATTCCCAGAGTCCCAGGCAAAGCAATGGCCCGTAACTCCTTGAGAGATAGCAGCTCCTCATGTTCTTAGGGCTCAAGCATAGTTTTTGCAGATAGGTTGTCAGAGCTTGCAGGCCTGCTCGCTGCAGAGTGCAGGCCTCCCCCCTTACCCTGTTCACAAATTATTACAATCATTTGAGCCATCTCACTTGTTGTTAATCCCAGTCTGACATTCACGCATAAACCAGAGGTGGTGTGGGTCAGCAACCTCTACCTTGCAGCTAAGTTGTATAAATTTTAACACTGATGCTTGGGAAGATGGGAGAGTGACACATCTGGGAGGTAGGCTGAGTCCACTATAGATCTAATGTAAATTTATTTGGGGTGCTGCCATTAGGGAGCTTGCATGCACTTTAATACTAGTACTTTTATACCAAGCAAAACCTGATTCTGCGGTAATGACTTCCTCAGCTTTGCTGTCTGTTTTCCACAGCTTTAATCTTTGGTGGAGACATAACCTCTAAGATGTGCTCAGGCCCCTTGTGACCTCTGCAGGTCCATATGGATGTCCATATGACATACAGTGTCCATATGGATGCTGAACATGGCTGTGGTCAGTGTTTGGCCAGCAGGTCATATTCTGTCTGTCCTTTGGTAGCTGTTGGTAAATTAATTTACCCTGTGGAGCTTATTTTTCCCATGACATGAAGAATAATGTCCAGTCAGCAGGGGTTCATGAAGGGCAGGTGCTGTCTGATCAAGCTGATCATCTTCTGTGACAACACAGTGGATATGGGAAATGCAGTGTATATTGTATACCCAGACTTTGGTAAAGCATTTGACACAGTGTCCTGCTGGAGAAGTTTGCAGCTTGTGGCTTGAACACATAGAGTCTTTGCTGGTGAAAAAACTTTGGATGGCCGAGCCCAAAGAGTTGTAGTCAATAGAGTTAAATCCAGTTGGCAGCTGACTACCAGTGCTGTTCCCTGAGGCTCAGAGCCGTGGGACCACTGCTTTTTTACACCTTTATCGATGACCTTGATGAGATGATCAAGTGTAGCCTTAGTTACTTTGCAGATAATGCAAAACTGGAGTACGTGTTGATCTGCTTGTAGGGAGGCTCTGCAGAGAGATCTGGACAGGTTGGATCGATGGGCCAAGGTCAGCAGCATGAGTTTCAGAAAGGCCATGTGCCAGGTCCTCCATCTTGGCCACAACAAATCCCAGCTTGAGGAGGAGTGGCTGTAATGCTGCCCAACAGAAAGGGACCTGGGGGTGTTGATAGACAGCTGGCTCAAAATGAGCCAGGAGGCTCATTTGAAGGTTGGACTTGATGATCTTAAAGGTCCTTTCCAACCTTAATGATTCTGTGATTTGTGATTCTGTTAATGACTGTTTTAAGAGTCCTGGCTTGTATCAGAAGTAGTGTGGCCTGCAGGAACATGGAAGTGACCAGCCCACTGTACTCGGCACTGGTGAGACCACACCTTGAGGTATGCGTTCAGTTTTGGGTATCTCAGTGCAAGAAAAACATTGAACTGTGGAGTAGGTGAGGTTTCTGTGAGAAAAGGCAGTATTAGTGTTTGGGTGGGGTTTTGTCAATGTGTTGTTGAGATTACAGCTATTTTGTATATTTTTGTTTGGTTATTGGTTTTACAACTGACTGCAGAAATACAGAGTTAACTGCAATGGAGTAAAGACCTGTTCTTCCTCATTTTTTCTTTTGTTTCTGTTTGAGAATGGAGAAAAGATGGTCAGACGATAGTGACAGCAAATGAGAGACAATAAAAAATGTCTGTTCATTCTGTATGTCTTGTATCTTCCAGAAAGTAGGCTGTGTGACTTTTCTATGAGCTTGTGAGAACTTGTGGGATGCACCCAGAAGCTCTCTCTTGAGGGATAAGTCTTTAGGAAACCAGAGGCCATGGGCCTCATCCATGGGCCCATGGAAAAGTGTTTGTGGAATTGGAGCTGAAACTACAGTTCTGTACAGAAGTCTTGCCCGTGGTAGTTGCAGCTGTTACAACTTCAGCTGAGTAGAGGTGCTATCAGGCAGTGTCCCTTCTCATGCAGCTCATTGAAAGGCTGCAAGAAGACAGCAAATCTGATGTGTTTTAACAGTAGTGTTTGTGCTTTAGGGTGCAAGTGGACATTAATGCAGACTTCTGTTCTAAGAATAAACTTGATGTTCAGTTTGCTGGGATCTGCAGGAATCCCATTTTGTAAGCATGTGTTTTGTTTCTTTGTAGGGATGCCAGAAGATGCTTCGCTGGTGATACCTCTCTCACAACACAAGTCATGAATAAAATTCATTAACTAACATCCTCTTTGTCACCCTGATCTCTGATAGACTTCCTGTACACTTGGAAGAAAGGGTCAGGGTAGAAGGTCATCATGAAGCTAAAGCAGCGAGTTGTGCTGTTGGCCCTCCTCCTCGTCATCTTCATTTTCACAAAAGTTTTCCTCATTGACAACTTGGACACCTCAGCAGCCAACCGGGAGGACCAACGCGCCTTTCATCGTATGATGGCAAGCCTCCATATAGAACTAGATCCCCGACTTGACCATACACTGCAGTCGCCTTGGGAGATTGCGGCCCAGTGGGTGGTGCCCCGGGAGGTGTATCCTGAGGAGACACCTGAGCTAGGGGCTGTTATGCATGCCATGACAACAAAGAAAATCATCAAAGCCGATGTGGGATACAAAGGGACCCAACTGAAAGCTTTGCTAATACTTGAAGGAGGTCAGAAGGTTGTCTTCAAACCCAAGAGGTAAATATTGCCTTCAGTGACTGAGCTAATAACTGCTTTATGGTTTGTTTTCAAAAATCCACATCTCTGTGTTGTTGCATTACTGTTTGTTACAGATTTGCTCGTAAATGAGAGGCCTTTCTGTTAATTGTAAGACAGACAGTATAGAGCCTTGCTAGTCTTAGGGTACTGTGTAAGCTGTCCCCTGTGTTATGTAGATTTGATGCTCAAAAAAGCCTGTCTTGGGGCTAAAAGTCTGTTCACCGTGTTCAGTCCTGAGGGAATATTGGTTAAAGCTGATGTTTCTGAACAGTTATCTTCCCAATTGTGAAAGTGCAGGTTCTGGCAATGTGGAGAGAAGTCTTGGCTACTCTAGGAGTCATGTAAGGCTGTACTGAGAGAGTGCAGTTCAAGAACAGGGAAGGAGTGGATGCTGACAGTGGTCTTAAAAGTAGATCTTGGTGTCTGGTGTATCTGCAAGAAGCCTGGAGAGGCAATATAAGAATGGGCAGGCATGACCATACTTCCTTGGTGCGGCCTCTGCTTACAGTGATCTACAAGGAAGTTTGGCATGATTGAACATTTGTGAAAGAGTCTTGTGCACGTCTTGTAAAGCTTTTTTTTCCTTCTTCTTTTCTCCAAAGGCAGTTAAAAGATGTAAAAAAGCAAGGTCGGTGTGTTTTATGGCAGTGCACTGCAAGTGTGAGGTGGTGTCATCACATCTCACTCCAAAGAATACTGGGTTGAGCAAGCATGAAGGGTTTTTTGGTCATTTTAATGAATAATTAGAGAAGGAGAAAAAGTCTTCCCTCCACTTCTGGAATTCACAGTCCTGTTTCTGGCCAGAGCTTCACTGTGGGGCCAGGCAGTGTTTAAACAGTGTGAACCTTTCTCACAGAAGCCTTGGTAGTGTGACAGGTGGCTTATCCAGTCAGTGCAGTAGTGCTCTCTGGATAAGTGAGTGTTGTAAAGCCTTTCATTATATCACATTCCCCTAAAGAAATGTCTGTGCAGGCTAGCACAGTTACTATGCTCTATTAAGGACATAGGCAGCTGTGAATATTTATAGGACCACTAAACAGTTTCTAGGGCGTGCTAGTCAGTGCTGCCCTAGCCATACTGGTGGGCCCACTTTTTGTGTTTCACTTTGGCAAAAGTCAGCTCCTCCTCCTAAAAACTCTGTACCATCCTGCATTGGTTAATCATCCTTTGAGCTGACTTGCAGAGAGCATTTGCTCAGGCTGGTGAAATGGACTACTGTCTCTTCCCATATCTTCTCTAAACTAGAGTTAATACATCACTGTGCCTTCTCTTACACTGCTACTGCTTGAACCCTGAGTGTGTTGGAAATAATCCAGTTTACACAACCTTATACACAGCTGAAAATGAGAAAATCAGAATTTTTGCCTCCCTTTATTCAAAAACGTGTGGCATTTCACTCATTTACCTGACCTTGATTATTTTGTTACATGCTTGTGTGAAGCAGGCTTCAGATAATTTAAATGACATTCGTGAACCTTGGAAATCTGTGTTTGCCTCAACTATTTAAATGTCGACAATTTAACAACAGAAAAATGGAAAAAAGCCCAATCCTTCATCAAAATCTGCTGTTGTTGTAATGAGTGTCTCATTTCTATTTTTTATTGTTCATTATGCCTTTTCTCCACCAGAATAAAGGGTCTTTTTATATCCCGTATTAAACTCAAGTTCACACTTGCTGATCTTGTAGTTACCAAAGCATTCTAGCCTTTGGCACTTCCTCCACAGTATCAGGTTGTATTTTCATGTTAATCTACCATCCATTCTAACCCTAAAATCCTCTGTGGAGTTGCAGCTTTCCAGTATAAATAGTCCCTTGTTCTGTAGCTAGGTCTGTGCTCATTGTTTGCACAGGTAATTTTGGCATGTGGGTGAACCAAAACTCATTGTTTGGAATGAGTGCTATGCCCTAAGCTCTGGAGGCCACTCTGCATTAGTGACCTTTCCTCTCTGTTTACTACTTCACCAGTCTCTGCAGTGTTTAGTCTCATTTTCATCCTGTGTCCCATCAACAGGCATTTTGAAAGTGACCCAGAGTCTGTTTAACACAGTGCTGTTGCACTTGTTACTCCGAGCAGCAGAATTAATGACAGTCCTGCATGAATCCCTTTATTTGACTTATTTCAATTACAGGTATGCCAGGGATTACGTAGTGGAAGGAGAACCATATGCTGGCTATGACAGACACAATGCAGAAGTGGCAGCTTTTCACTTGGACAGGTACTGAATTATTAGGCTACCTGGTTAATTGTCTCTGGTACAAGCTCTTTCAGAGCTGGGGCAAAAAGGGAGTTCCTTGAAGAATACACCTCAGGTGTGAGTTATTTCTAACCTGCCAATATACCATGCTGAAACCAAGACTAAAAATTCACTTTTTTTGGTGAAACTTCGCAGACCTGTGCAAGATTCCAACATTTAAGACTTCTGTGAAAAATGTGAAAAGGAAAATGAGACTGAAACCACCAATTCTTCATATAATATTGGAGAGTGCTTAGCCAAATACTGTGGAGGAGTCTGCAATACTGAATATACATGTTAAGTTAATGCCCAATACTCTACAAGCTTCAGTGTAATATCTAGACTAACAACTTAGTCTGGACTAAATATGAATCAGGGCATCCTAGAGGAAAACCAGCTGTTCGTATGTTCATTATATTCAGGGCTAACCAGGTGGATGTGAGGTGGGCATGCAGTTACCAGAAGAAAAACACATGTTGCAGGATATGTTGCAGGGTCCAGAGAAGGGCAACGAGGCTGGGCAGAGGTCTAGAAAATACATCCTATGAAGAGCAGCTGAGGGAACTGGTATTATTTAGTCTAGAGGAGGTTGAGAAGAGACCTTATTGCTTTCTACAGCTACCTCAAATGACATTGTAGCGAGGCTGGTGCTGGTCTCCCAAATTACTGATGCTAAGACGAGGGGAAATGGCCTCAAGTTGTGTCAAGAGAGGTTTAGATGGGATCTTAGGAAGATTAGGAAGAAGTTCTTCCCTGAGAGAGTGGTTGGGCACTGGAACAGGCTGCCCAGGGAGGTGGTGGAGTCACCATCC
>JAOXOE010000506.1:22757952-22768350 GCA_028565055.1 Phoeniculus purpureus
CCATCCTCCTGACACCCACCTTTCACATATTTATCAACATTAATGAGGTCACCCCTCAGTCTCCTCCAAGCTAAAGAGACCCAGCTCCCTTCAGCCTTTCCTAATCAGGGAGATGTTCCACTCCCTTCATCATCTTTGTGGTTCCACAAAGCTGACATACACCTATTTTGCCTAAGATGCTTGTGCCACAGTATCACAGTACAGTAGGGATTGGAAGGGACCTTGAAAGATCATCTAGTCCAATCCCCAACCAAAGTAAATCCATACATTTGCTGATGTGGCCCCCACAGTCATTTCAGTTTGCCCCTTGGTGCCAAATGAGTCAGAGAGAGGCAAAATGTGAGAAGGAAATGATGAAGTAAAACCCCAAGAAACTGTTTGGCGTCATGAAGTGAAGGGTGAACATCACCGCTAATGAGAATAGAGAGCTTCCACCTCTTGTTGCCACAGGAAATCCTAGCTGGTTGAAATTGTAATAGAAAGGTGTCCAATTTTCCATGAAAGATCCCAGCAATGAATATTAATGGATTAATCACATACATCTCACTCTGCAGTTGCAGTCTGCCTGCTATACAGACAAGCTAAGTTCATTTCCTAAGTGTTATCTGCAGTGCAACTTCCACAAACACTATCTAGATGGTATTTAATAGAAGCCAGTTATTTTTTATGACTATGAATGTCAGACCAACTTAAAATAAAAAAGCTTCAACTTAAAAAAAAAGCATTTTGTGGACCATATCCTCTTCCATCCATAACAGTAGACTGGATCCTTGATGAGTCATGCTCATCATTTCCAGGCGGCAGCTACAGCCAGCTACTTCCACGAAAAAGAACAAACAAAAAATGCTGTAGAACTTTCTATGATATTTAATGCAATTAGGCAGCTGGAAGAAAGGAGGAAAGCTGGCATCTCGGAATCAGCAAAGTCGCCTTTGTCGTAAATGAATGTTCAGCACGTCACTAATTTCATCACTTTCTCCCCAGAGGTGTAATTTTTAAGCCTATAATGTGAAGAGGTTTAATGTGGGACATGGGGAGGTGACAAAAGAGCAGATCCTGACAAAGCTCCGATCAACCCAGCACTAGATAACTCTTAGGTATGAGACGGGTGTGGAACTGTTACCTACAAGAAGATCTGGTTGATAAGCAGGTATTTTAGGGATGTGTCTGACTAGAAGCTCTATTAATTTAATAGTGTGTGAACCATGTTCCCCAGAAATACAAACCCATAGCTGCAGTTAGCGTCACTTGTTGAAATTTTCACTTTTTTGGGGAGCTGGACTATGTCACTGGTCCCTTCCAAACCATAATATTCTCTTTCTTTCTCTGTCTGTGACAGTAAAGCAAAGCTACACCAAGATACCTCCGAAGCAGTTTGCAATGTTTCTAACTGATTCCTCTTCCCTTTCCTGACACCTTTTCCACCGCCTCCAGCCACTGCATTTTTTCTGGATGGTTTTAGGAATACAGACAGTTGTAGGTGAGGATGAATTTCACAAAGGCCAAGCAAAGCTGCACATGACGGTAGCAAACAATCTAAACCACTGTGGTGAGCAAGACAGAGAATTATCCAAGTACTATTAGCTCGGGTTTAGATTTTGGTGCTGTTGAGCTCAAACCACAGTGACCTGTTACACAGGAATACTTCATCAACAGGATAATCATCTTTTAATTTGGCATGATAGTATTAATAAAATTACTGATTACCACTCAAAACATGGACAAGTTTAAGTCTAAGGAAATGGTTAGAACTGATTGATGCCTTCAAATACGTCAAACTTGCATTATGAAACCCAAAACCACATGAAATGTCCTGCTTCCAGTTTCACTGTTAACTCAGAACTCTGCCCAAAAGTGTTGTGCTACACTTTTTCTAAGGTTCAAAACCTTCAAGTAAAACTGCGAATCTAAATGCAGCCAACCTTCACAGCAGTCAATATTCATTGCACATAATCTACGTGCAAAATGTGCGGTTTTGGTGTAAAGCGAATTGAAAGTCGGTGGGTTTGGCCAAACTAACTTTTTCTTCTAGGGCTCATTCCAATCTCAAACTCAGAGGATTCCACAATAGCAAAGACTCCTATTTAAATTATGTTTTCACAGTTCTCTTCAGAAATAATTAGCTGTTAATATTCGCAGTTCTTTTAAGGAACAATGTTAGCACTCAGGTGTTGACCTAAGAAAAGGTTTAGCGTATGCGGTATCACAGAATCACAGAACATTGGGGATTGGAAAGGACCCCCAAAGATCACCTAGTCCAATCCCCCCACGCCACAGCAGGATCCTCTAGACTGAGTCGCACAGGAACATGTCCAGGCAGGTTTTAAACGTCTCCAGAGAAGGAGACTCCACAACCTAAGATACAGGTAACTTACATTATCAGAGTACATGTAGTTTAAATGCAATACAACGCAAAACCAAGTTACTTCAAAATATTACTTCAAGTACACTGTAATCGTTCAAATCACATGCCCAGATTTATGAAAAAAGGGAAAAATACAGTAGAAATTAACAAAAAACCTATTCAATCCGGCTGTGGCAGGGGATTGGACTGGATGATCTTTCAAGGTCCCTTCCCATCTCTGATGTTCTGTGATTCAAGCGTTTAATGTATTTGTTTGCTAAAACAGTGTGTTTCTTGACTCCTTGCTAAGTGGCTACAAATGGAGAGCAGCAGTTGGGAAGCCATTAGAATACAGTATTTTTAGGGAAAAATTAGGCTAATATTTATGATAGTTCATTTACACTAATGCAAACACTAGAAGGAAATGCTTGACTATAGATGCAAAAATTACGTCCCACATTAAACACAGAAATTCCAGTGAAAAGCGTATTTGATGTCGACATAAGAATTGCTCCGTGTAAGGAAACTGAGGCACGCTCATGAAGTTTCCTAGCAGAGCTTCCACTGTGATAGAAGAAATAACAATAAAAACTAATTCTTTTCACAGCTTCTGAGTTCCTTCCCTTAGGATGTCTGCTACAGAATCTGTTTCTGGCAGGTTATGCTACAGACACCTCTCTGTATTGGATTTTTTTTCGCCCTTCACAAATGTTGGGAAGAAAGAAATCTCGCTCAAGAAAAAAGATGTAGTGCATTCTCTCCAGGTATTTTTCTTTTATAGGTATACAGATGGAAAATCTCTCTACTCCACATCTGAAAATGAGCTTTTTCAAAGGTGGGTGGAGCCAGGTGAAGAAATGCTCCAGATTATAGCAGTCATAGAAAAGTAATGTCCTAATCTTATCGTGCTGTGGCGGGGGGGGATTGGACTAGATGATCTTTCGAGGTCCCTTCCAATCCGTAACGTTCTGTGATTCTCTGTGCGATTCAGTAACAAACTTATCCGCACGTTTCTGGAACACAGGGCACCTTCAAAGACAAGAATCCCTCAACACACTGCCATGAATGAACTGCACACCAAACCCATCATCTCGCATCTAAGCCTGTGCTTAAAGCTCTTTCAGATATTTTTGTGTAAAAGGAGAAAGAAAAGCATATTTGGCTCTTTTTTTACTTAATACCAACTGTTGGTGTAACACAAAGGGTTAGCATCTTCTCCGCTTTATTTAGGCCTGCGAAAAATCTTTCATTACCGACAGAAATACGTCCTGTCCGCGCTGAACTTTTTAATAAAAAGCAATCTGCTTCATTGTCAAATGACTGAAAGAAATGTAATTAATGCCTTCGGAGGGAACGCCTATAGAAGTACCACAATCACAGGAATGCGCCTATGTGCACACATGAATACATCGGCACAGCCGCAGTCTATCCTGTTGCTTTAATGTTGTAGCCCTACAGGCTGTCACCGAAGGTGAAGTGAACTCATGCAATTTAAAGCACCGCGCCGACACGATTTTAAGGTTAAATGGTATCGTGTCATTTATTAGGAGATGAAACGCTGGCTTCATCACACAGCAATTTATAGTCCTAGAACAGAAAGGCAGGATAAGAAATGCCAGCAGACAAACAAATTAAAAATAGTAAGTGATAAACAGGGTACAAAACGAGTCGACGCCACACCGGCAAAAACCAAAAAGCAAGAGGGGAAAAAAACAACCTCCAAACCCAACGAGCAAAAAAAAACACACAAAGATGCATGAAAAGCAGCATGTGAGATGTTAGATGTTTATCTATACATAAGAGACAGGTGTCACAAAAACAAAACAAAAAAATCACTAAGCTAAAGAGAAACTTTAACTCACCAGTTTCCATCTGTTCTAGCTGAATTCATGCATAATTGATTATCCATGACTGGTAAGTTCCTTTTTTTTCACTAGCCTAACACAGTTTTCTAAACATTATGTGTTAAATCACCACCAAAGTAAAGGGTGTTTGAGAAACCGTAAGGGCAGAGTAGGAAATTTTTTAATGAAAAATAACATGTCAGTTAATAATAGAGCTGACCTATGTTTAAGAGAGAAATTTTAATCATGTGCATATTAAATATTAATAACCTATTCTGTTATTGTTATAATAAGGTTAAGTAAGCTTCTCCATGCTTAAGGAAAGAGAAAAAGTAGGAATATGTGAACAGCAAAAAAAAAGCACCGAGAAGCAGAGACATAAGGAAAATGTGTCAACAATAAACAAGAGGAAATGAGAAAGAAGGAAAAGATGAAGGTGGAAACTAATCTCTATGTGTCATTATGACTGCCAGAGTACTGGCAAAGAAGCAGCATCCTTTTATTTCAATTTTAATCATTTCTGAATTTTAATACCCTGCTCCTTTTGTAATTCTCCTGGCATTCCCTATATGCAGCCATCCCAGCCAAAACACCAGTGTAAATTAAATGGCACGCAACCACACCGCTGATGGAGCTCTCCCACTACAACCAATTGAGTGACCAAACAGCAGAGAAGGTACGACTACTTTGTCTCCCCGCAGACCACTGGACAATTAAGTGACTTAATGTTCTTCAATTCCTTTAATTTTGAAAAGAAGGGCAGTGGTTAGGTAACCCAGCAATATAGAGCCATTAAAAAAAAATAAAGCAAGCCAGTAGTAACACAATAATCAGTGACCATCAGGGCCTGGAAAAATGAGTTTGCTCTCACTGGCACTAAGGAGCATCACATGATTATTTAATTACAGCTCTAATTTTTGTCTTGTGGATGGCAACATATCAACAATTAATAGGGCAAATAGAGGAGACTGCATTTTTAAAGAGACAGAACCTACTTGAAATACTGCTAGGAGATGCAATTTATCACAGAATCACAGAACATTACGGATTGGAAGGGACCTAGAAAGATCATCTAGTCCAATCTCCCAGGTAGTATAATCCTTCTCAAGACACATCTGTCCTAATGCCACACACATAATAAAATCCTACAGGTTCCTTTTTCTTACGTGGTACCTATAAAATTCTTCTGGAGCGCTTAGAAAATAATAACTACAGCTGTGACTGTCCTAATTGTCATTTTAAGTAGCAAGGCAGAAGCCAGTTCTCATATCACAGTATCACACAACATTAGGGATTGGAAGGGACCTCGAAAGATCATCCAGTCCAATCCCCACTGCCACAGCAGGATCCCCTAAATCAAGTCACAAAGCAACATACCCAGACGAGTTTTAAATGTCTGCAGAGAAAGAGATTCCACAACCTCCCTGGGCAGCCTATTCCAGTGCTCCGTCACCCTCACTGTGAAGAAGTTCCTTCTCACATGTTCCTGTGTGACTGGACCTATGGGATCCTGCTGTGGTGGGGGGATTGGACTAGATGATCTTTCAAGGTCCCTTCCAATCTCTAATGTTCTGTGATTCTGTGGTAGAACATTCAGTCCAAATACAGTAAGTAATGGAATCACAAGTTTCAAGTATAAAAATTATATTATTTATTATAAATGTATATGCCTGCATGTTATTATATATTATTATAAAATTATTAAATCCTTTATCTTGAAAAAGATGAGAACAAAATTCTTCAGGAATGGCCAAAGGGATTATGGGATTCAGAAGCGAAGTGAAGAAAAAAAGAAAGAAAAAGAAAAGTCAATCAAATTCAGTCAATGGGACAAAGATTGATTGTGATTGATTGATTTTACCGTGGGATTTTCTCACAAAGCCTGCTGAAACTAGGGGCTCAGCACCAATATTGTACTGTTCCCGCACGATATTGCTGGTTAGGAATCAAAAAACAAAATCTGGAAGGGGATACACATATGATTGATTGAACAGCTCTGCTCTGAAATGGTTGGATGCGGTTCCCATTGTGCCTCATCCTGCGACGACTGCCGTGCAAAACACAGTAACTGTGGGAAGTTCGGTACTGTGGAGGACCACTTCTGACAAGTTGCACAACTACAGATCCCTGCAAACCTATCAAAAGGAGAACTCCAGCTTTATCCCGATGATATTTCTGGCAAATGGGACTCATTTTTCTACAGCAATGTGCAGAACAACTTAAAAATCCCACAAATCTACATTATCCAGACCGCGTTTCACACACTATTCAGTATGTGACATGAGAAAGGCAACCTCCACATTTCCTCTAAGCTGTACATGTGAAAAACCTACTACACTACTTTTACATTTTTATAATCTGCTATAATCAACACAAACATTCTTTTTCACCTGTGTTTTAGGTGTTCTAAAATCTAACCTCTGAACAGGCAAAGCTGAGTTTGTGCCCTTGCACAGAATAAAAATCCAACCCTGCTGAAAAGGAGATCAAGGATCACTGCAGAAAGCAGCGTAACTACAGAAGCAATGCTGTCACCAAAAATTCCCTATTCCTCCCTAAAATTGTTTCCATTGAAGACACGTACGTCCCGGATTGCAGCTTTTAATCTATAATCTTTAAAAGAAAGCTGGCAAGCAAGAGCTTGTATGTAGAAGTGTATGCTGTTCTTTTGTGCACCGGTTACTGTACAGATAACACGTCTCACAAGGACTGTAATTAAACGTCTAGTGCAGAAGTAACACTAAAGAACTTACAGTATTATTACATTACGATGAACCCTTAGAAGCTAAAAACTGTCATTTTTGAAGTTTTAAGATGCCTTTAATTATCCTCGAGACTTCTTACAACATTTAGCGAGGAAGCCCACCTATGATGAAAAGCGTTAACGATTTAAAAATCTTCTAATATGGCTCTCCACATAAATACTAATTTCATTTTCGATTGGGGGACTGGGCTGGATGATCTTTTGAGGTCCTTTCCAATCCCTAATGTTCTTTCTGCGATTAGAAAGAATTCTGTGATTATAAACATTTTAAAATTCACTCTGCAATTCCTTCCCACTTCATTTTGTTGCCTTTGGTCCTTCTGTGGAGATGCGTGCCTGCACACCTTCTCCCTTCCTCTCTTTCTGCCTGTTATTGAACGTATTACAGCCGGCAATAGAGGGCATATGACACTTAGATTTTGTCTCCTGTTCATTGAGAATATTTTTAGTTACCTGTGTGTTACAAACACAACCTGAAAAGGAAATACCTTTGTCGTACCTTCGCGTTTGGGTTTGTGTTTTGAGCAATAAATGGTTGGCACTTGTGCTGTATAATGTTTCCCATTCTAGGACTGATTTACAAATATAAATCACACAGAACATTAGGGATTTGGAAGGGACCTCGAAAGATCATTGAGTCTAACCCCCCTAGATCACCTAGATCCAGCTGCAGAGGAACATGAAGAATTAATTAATCCGTCAGTGTTCTAAGAAACATATGTTATTAATATATTATGTATAAACTAATATTAAAACTAATATATTACTAATAAACTAATATATGACTAATTTTATAGCCAGGTAAATAAACCAGGGCTGTTTTAAGGCCGCATTTATAGAGCGAATGTGTGGCTCCAGCTTCCTTTTCTTTCATATGAAGTTGTGAGCTCTGAGTGTTTTCAAATCCAAGGTTAGAGCTTTAAGGATCGCAAACACTGCATGGTCAGTTATCTATCCAAGAACACACGTTTCTGTCAGAGCTGAAACCAGAACCAAGATACCAGAGAAAGATTACTAGACAATCCTCCAGGTATGTGTGATCCCAGTGCATCACTGCTTGCAGTGAGCAGCCAGTGGAACGACGCACAAATAATTGCTGCTGGCCAAATAAATCCTGTCAGAGCAGAATCCTGGGAAGATGAAATGCACTCGAGGTTGAAAGCACTTCCCTCATCTCCTCAGGTCTTATCGCGTCATAATGTGCCAAAGGAAAGAGACAGAGCAGACAGTCACTGGGAGTTATGCAAGGACAACACAGCTGAGCGAGGTGGCCCATCCAGACGTTCCATGCCCAGGTGCAGCTGGGGTGACTGAGGTCCGTCTGTAAACAAGCAGACTCTCCTGTTTAACTTGCAGTTCACACCAGAAAAGCATGAGGCACTGAAAGCTAACTCATGTGAACCTACAGTTGTGGAAACATGTTTCCAACAACACTTCACAACAGCTCCTAGAGAGCAGCTAGCCTATGCTCTGGTGAGAAGAAGTCTTCTTACAGTTTATTCTAATCCTGGCATACACAAATGCACAGTCTCACAGGGAAGAGATCTCTGAGGAGAGAGCTACATACAGGTATTCTAAATAAATAGCTAGTAGTGACCTTGGCATCAATACTAAGTGTTAGCATGTTCCTCAGCCCCACCTGAACACCTAACCCCGCTCCTCTACAAGAACTGCAAAAATAAAGACCTTCCAAGCTCTGCAGGGATACACCTGTGTGCAGGGGAGGAAAGTCAGGCCCAGCGAGTTTCAAAGGAGGTATTTACAATTCAGATGGTGCTGAAGTATGTTACTACACTCTACTACTGTACTCTACTATTACTATGCCATTCCTACTACATCGCACCAGATTAAACAGATTAAGAGTAGACTACAGCTGATACAGGGCGCAAGGACCAGATCAGAACAAATCAACAAGATCAGTATCATAGAACCATAGAACATTAGGGACTGAAAAGGACCTGGAAAGATCATCTAGTCCAATCCCCCTGCCACAGCAGAATCACCAGTACTTGCTGACCTCTTCAAAAGTCTCTTCAAAATTACTCTCTCTCAGGACTTATACTGATGAGAGCAACACACTGCAGAAACCATCACAACATCAACGTTTGCAAAGCAACACAATGGGTATCGACTAAGTAATGATGTCTTGGCAATAACTGTGGTAAACTCAGGTGCCACAGGACAGCAACTGTTCAAAAACACCTACAGTTTTGAGGCGGACACAATAGGACATCCTTTCTGAAGTAACAGTTACGAGTTGTGGTTGAGGCCGGTGAATGTCCCTGACTGCGCTCACACAGGAACCAACACACAAGGTAACAATGTTAAACACAATAATCCCAGAATCTTAGGGAGAAATGGACCTCGCATGCAGGTGTTCTTAATGGAATCACAGAACATTAGAGATTGGAAAGATCATCTAGTCCAATCCCCCTGCTACAGCAGGATCACGTAGACTGAATCCTCCAACAGGGGAGCTTTCTGCAAACCGTGAGTTATTCTGGCTGCAGTTTGAATGCCAGTGACTTGGATTCATTAGTCCGAGTTTAAAAGGCACATCAGTAGGGTTTTCTGCTGTAGACTTTCTGAAGTCGCTGGATTTCAGTATAACAAGCAATAAGAACTGTAAATTACTCTTTAAGCGTCAAACTGTTTGACTTGGGGTTGGGGGTTTTTTTCCCTTTTTTTTTTTTAGAATTGGTAGCAACTTTGTGACAACTAAAGTTTAAAAAATGCACTTGATTGCATAGTGACAGATTTGCAGAACATTTTTCATCACACACACATATGTGCTTTCAGTTATTAATAAAATGCTTCTGCCCTTAATCTGCCATTGCCTGAATATACAATTTCAGTGACTCGGATAGTCAACTACTGTTAAGGAATTCTGTTTTCCCTGTTTGAGATGCGATTCAAATACACCAAGGGAAACTGAATACTATGTCTTTAAAACTGGCTTCTGCACGCTGCAGAAAGCCATATTGAGTCCCTTCTCTAATAAGACACTCACAGAATCACAGAACATTATGGATCTCGAAAGATCATCTAGTCCGATCCCCCCGCCACAGCAGGATCATCTAGATCCAGTCGCAAAGGAACACGTCCAAGCGGGTTTCAAACATCTCTGGAGAATCATCCCGTCCAATCCCCCCGCCACAGCAGGATCACCTAAACCAAGTCACACAGGAACATATCCAGGCAGATTTTAAACATCTCCAGAGAAGGAGACTCTGGGAGTAGAACACTAACAAAACTTTCCTCCTTACCCACCACTCACCCCCACCTTTTTTTCCTCATTTTAAACAAGGAAGAGACATCTGCCCCAGATAACACCACAGGTGGATATTAAAATGGAGACAGACATTATTTAGTGGCAACAGGAATATAAATACATGCACTAACCTATAAGCTGGTGTTTACTTCAGGAAAGTAAGTCATATTTTTCC
>JAOXOE010000506.1:22771698-22805955 GCA_028565055.1 Phoeniculus purpureus
CCCAGGGCAGTGGTGGAGTCCCCATCCCTGGAGGTGTTGAAGGACAGCCTGGCTGTGGCCCTTAGTGCCCTGGTGTGTCCGATGTGCTGATGTCAGGTCCTGGGCTGGTCTGGCTGAGCTCAGAGGACTTTTCCAGCCTCAACGTTCTGTGATTCCATGAGAGGTTTTCTGTGAAGTAGTGATTGAATGCATCATGAACCAAAACATTAGAACACTTTTCCACCTGCCAAAGTCTGTCTCTTAGGAAGTCAGAATTGGCGTTTCCAGTTGATATAAAATTTGTGGTGTTGGTTTGCTTTTAGAGTAAATTTAAATGTCAGGGCACTCTAGAAAAACTTGCTTTTTGGAGAATCTTGAGTCTTGTCTGAATTGTAGTTAAAAAAACCAAACTAGCCTGTCGAGGAATAACTTGTAATGGGGGCTGCAGGAAACAGGCTAAATATCCTGAACGAAAAATCTCTACAACATTGACAGTGCAGTACGTGGGAATGATTCTTTCCTTTTCTATGTGCTGATTCTTTCGGTTGCACCCCTAAAAACAGTAACTGAAAAGACCAAGAAGGACTAAGATTCTGCCTTCCAGGCTCCACAAAATAATTTGTCAAAAGAAAAACCAGGGGTTTCCAGTGGTCAGACATGAGAAACCCTGAGATGGTAGCATTTGAATTAATTCTGTGCTTAAATACATCAGAGAGATGCAAAGGTCTGCCTAGGACGTGTATGGGCTGTAGCTGTAGTGACTCAAGGGTTAAAACCCCTTTAAACATTCCATCTCTGGCAGTTCTAATAGTATTTTAGGATTACCAGTAGTGATTTTTAAATGTGTTCAAAGCTTGCAAGCTGCACATACCAGGCTTTCTGCTAACAGCTGGAAATCCCTAATTATAGTTCACAGGTTACACATTCATCTGGCAAAAGCTGTAAATAAACCCTGAAAGGCAAGAATTCCACTTGCAGAGTTTAAATGCTGAATGCTGCAGCCCCAGTCGCTGGGGAGCGGGCCAGTAACTCTCCAGTGTTATAACCTCTCTGTGTGCCAGAAGATGAAAACACCTACCTCTCGCCAGATTAGGGAGGGATTATGATGTTTGTGTTTATAAAAGGCACTGGAGCTTGTTGGTCGCTTGTAAAGCAAAACTATGCTGAGCACTTGGATAAATGCACCTAGTCGCTGGCTAATTTCAAGACACTGAGTCAAGCTTCCACCAAACAGCAGCTCTGTCCCTAAACCCATCTTTTTTGTGCACTTATTTCATGAGGGCTGAAACCATGGGGGCAGAGGATCCAGAACAATCATAGACTGGAACATAGTTACCTGTGGCCTCCACCTCTCCTGGTACAGTGGGTGACACACAGTTAATTTTAGCTGAACAGCAGTCTGGGAGCTGAGCAGTTGCCTGATGCTCAGAGGGCTGGTACTGCTCAGGTTCTTCAGAATCCAGGCACTTAGACTGGAAAATGTGACTAAGGAATCACATTTAACAAAAGGTAATCCTTCAGCATCCCGTTTGTCAAGTCCTTGACCTGGACTCGAGGTAAACCACCAGTTGATTACCAATGTCTGGAGCCACATCCTTTCCCCAAACCAGCTTAGTTGAAGGAATGAGAACGGTTCCAATTTTAAGGGTTAGGAATCTTTTTCCCCAAAGCAATCATATCTCTTCTTGGGGTTTTCAGCTTATTCACTTAAAAGAGATTTGCTCAGACCCCTCATTAGTTTTCAGGGGTAGGTGTATAACTACATAGAGCCATATGACACAGAGGTACCACTCGGTGACAAAGTGTTTCGCTTGCAAACTTCCATGGACACCCACCCACCAGCCAGAGGACACCATCACTTATCAGTCTTCTTATTTTTGCAGGAGAGCTCCTCTCTTTGTTTGGACAGGAGACATCTCAGCTGTTTATTTGTATACTTAACTCAAGGTAAACAACAGAAACTGACTAGAGAACATGTCAGCCTTGCTAGGGTTAGTCAGTCGGAGTGTCCTGAGGCACTGGCAGATGCAACAGCTGAGTGAGAACTGCTTCACTCTGTTCCAGCAAATAGAGCACTTGCTGCTGCGTGTGGCACATTGGACATATAGACAACGTGACTATGTTAATGTGTTTGAAAGTGTAGCTTTTAAACTTCATCCTTTTGTGCTTTTTGATGGAGACTGTTCTCTCTCACCTTCAGACTTTGTCCTCGCCTAACAACACTGAGGAAACCCAACCCAAATACTCTGTCTGTATCTCTGATCTCTCCTACTCCTCTGCAACCCCACAGATCACATGGGGTAGAGAGGCTTTGAGGGTGTGCTTAGAATGTCTAAAGCTCTAGCGGTACCTACACCCCTGTGGTTGTGCATCCAACAATGAAAATTCCAAATGGGAACTGCTCATGGAAACACTTTTTCACTGAGTATTTTTTAAAGTTCGTTTCCATGCAGAGAGTCTGGCCACTGTCTGTGCGCTGCTAATGTCCTCAATGTGCTTGCTCGGTGTGACGGCATCACTCTACCTGTTTCAAAAACCAGTCTCTGTATTTACAATGTGTCCTCGTGCCTTCTGTTATTAGTGGGGTTGCATCTTCCAAGGCAGCTGTTTTTTCCTTCAGGCAAACACAGCACGTACCCTTAGAAATCCCTGGTTCTAGCAGGGAACGTGGGCTGCTGGCTCAGCTCAGTTGGGGCCAGCAGGAACGCAGAAATCCCCATCTTCTCACATCCTGATGTATGGAACTAGGGAACTTAGCTGGCTGCAGAGCTGTCTTCTCCACCAACTGGGAGGCACTGGCAGAAATTTTGGAGGTATATCATGACCTAAGAGCCCTACAAATTGCCTAGCGGTTCCTTGTCATAACTTTGACGTTGATTTATTTTACCAAGCACTCTGGTGTTGCATCCCAGCCAGACACAGTGAAGAGGAACAGAGTTGAGATGAACATGAGAGGAGCAAAATGTATTCACAATCTCAAGCCTTGGTAGTGCCCAGCGTAGAGGTCGGCTGAGCTCCCTACACTAAACTCCTCACAGTGAATGGAAATGTGATTTGCACACTTAGAATAGCACAGATAGAATCACAGGATTGTTTAAGTCAGAAAAGACTTTAAAGATTATCAAGTGCAGCCAAGAACCCAACTGTCCCAAGGCCAGCACTAAACCTTGTCCCTAAGCTACAGAACAGCATGACTTTGAAACATGTCCAGGGATGGCAATTCAACCCCGTCCCTGGGCAACCTGTTCCAGTGCCTGATGACCCTTTCCAGGAAGACTTTCCTCATGTCCAACCTAAACTTTTCCTGATGCATCTTGAAGCTATTTCCTCGTGTCCTATCACTTCTTCCTTGCAAGAAGATGCCAATACCTGCACGTAATCAATGTGGTCCTCTCTATCCATCTGCTCATTCTTTGGGATAGGCCTTCTGCTTCTGTGGACTCTGTGTGGGTACAATTGGCCCAACCCCTGGTTATCCTTCTTACAGCTGCCATCAATGTACTGCAAACCCTAGTCTTTGTGTTAGAACAGGCTAATTAAATTCCTCCAAGGCTGTGCACAGAGGGATTCACAACCCAGGTCTCCTGGGGATAGCTCTGCACCGCAACTGTGCCCTCCTTGCTTCACAGCTACAGACCAGACCGCGCTCATCATTTTTCCAGTTAAACCCACATCACTGGTGGATTAAGAGATCATCCTAAAACCTGAATACTCTTTCTCTGAAAGGAAGGGAGCTTACAGCTGCCTTGAGCAGAAATTCAACAATGGAGAATGAGGAGCTTTTGTTTTAGGAAACAAAGAGTTTACTTCATGCAGTCAGTCACCTCCGTGCACTTGCCACTTACTCCTCCAACTAACACATCCTCCTATATTAACCTTAGGCAACTGAACAAAAGCTTCTGATGGACGTTTTCACGGTCTGTTGTTTCTAAGGCTGTGCCTCAGTCACAAACCAGTTTTTAACCGTTCCTGACAACACTCAGTGCTTCAAATGTGTGTCTTCAACCCTTCTCACTGTGCCTCGTGTCTCTCAGAATGGTTTGGGTTGTAAGGGACCTCGGGGATCATCTAGTTCCAATCCCATGACATGTGCAGGGACCCCTCTCACGAGACCACGTTGCACATAATTGATCTGTGAAATACTGTTCTTAATCTTCTTATGCATATTCATAGTGGATGGAAATCTTTGAGCTCATCATGGTCACAATATTGATGTGCCGTAACCTGTGCGATCCATCTGTGGTGCTGCTGTGAGGGATGAACCCGGTGACATAGAGGATCGAGAGAACCGTGATGTTTAATTACTCTCTGATGAAAGAAAGCTGAATGGCAGGACAAAGGTACAGGCCTGCACAATGACAGCAGGTGTACTGTGTGAAAGCACGCGGGGAAAGTTCTGTGAGGCAGAGGAAAAATGACTTTGTGAATGGAGCTGATTAGCATCTGCACTAAAGCCTTTCCATCCCTTTAGTTTACAGCTGTAAAACAAGTTCCCAAGGGGTGGTACTGAAGGCTCCCTCTTCTAGCTCATGGTGCTGCAGAGCCAAACCTCCCAACACACGCTTAGAAAATCTAAGTGATGCGGTTTGTGGCACTCTGGTGTGCAGTAGGCTGTGGAGACCTTTCTAGCTGGCGCTCAATAAGAGCCCTTCTCGTGAAACAGAGGCGCTCTCTTGACTATCTCTAGAGTTAGGGCAAGAGGAATGGGTTGGGCTGCAGCAAACAGCCCATCCTTGTCTCCTGGTAATAACCCTGGTGTGGAGTTTGCATTGCTCGTGTGTGCCCAAGGTCAGAAATATTAGAACTCCACAGAATGCTAAAAACCCAAACCCAAAAGTCACGTTTCTGCTGGAAAATGGTCTGTATAGCAAATTGGGGTTGGGGGTTTGTGGGGGTTTTTTGCTGGCTTTTCACCCCCTGCTCAAGTTGCTGATGACATTAGCAAAACAAATTGCAGCAAGGACAGGTGGGAAGCACCATCTCTGAGCCAAGTGCCTGTAAAAAGGATCTTAAAAATCAGGGGTAATGGAATAAATTCTGCTGTTGTGCAGGTAGGGATAAAATAACTGCACTCTGAACCAATTTCACTGCAGTGCTTCGTGCAGGGCTTTAAACCCTATTGGTGTTCTTTGGGGTGGGGGGAAGTATGGCCTAAAAAGCATTAGGACCCTTGGATATTGCTGTATACGGTCCATAATCGCTTAAATAATTCTTTCTAATACTTGATTCATACATGGCTGTGCCCATCTGAACTGGAAGGTGGTGGTTAGGTACTGGAATGGATTGCCCAGGGAGGTGGTGGTGTCACCGTCCCTGGAGGTGTTTAGAGGAACGAGTGGATGCGATGCTTAGGGATCTGGTCTAGCAGTTAGATAACAGGATAAAGGTTGGACTCGATGACCCTGGATGTCCTTTCCAGCCATGATGATTCTGTGATTCTGTGAGTCCTATTTTGGTTTGTGAGTTCTGTTCTATTTCTGTTGAAAAGCTAGACCGAACTGGGCCAAGCAACTTACTGGAAATTCTATTCTGCAGGAGGACATGATGAATTCAGCCTGTTAGCCTCACTCATACGGCAGTGGTTGTGATGCAGCTGGTGAGTGGCCAAGTTCTTCCCCATGCCAAATGGCCAAATGGACAAGATAGAAGAAGGTTTCAGGAAGAAGAATATTTGCATACCCAAGGTGGAGGAAGAGAGAATATGCAAAGGATATTTTACAACCTGAATATACATCCTGGATTTTGATTCATAGTAGCACAAGACTGAGGGAAGGAAGAGGAGAATGAAGGAATATTTAATACCTTGCACTGAGTCGTAATTGCCTAAGGCTGCTTTCCCAGAATTTAAGCAAAAACAGATCATAGAATCATGTAATGTTTTGTGCTGGAATTCAAACTCCATTGCCATCAACAGGAACATCTCCCACTAGACCAGGTTGCTCAAAGGCCCACTCAATCTGGTCTTGAACATTTCCAGTGATGGAGCCTCTCTGGGCAACACGTTCCAGTATGTCACCATTGTCATACTAAGAAACTTTTGTCTAATTTTTAATCTGAATTTATCCTCTCCCAGTCATTGTATGTTGGCCCTTGTGTTCCCTCAGCTTTGTAGAGAATATGATGTTGATGGAATGGAATAGTTTGCTGGTCAGTTCAGGGTCACCCATCTTGTCTGATGCATGTGTGTTAGAGGTGCAGCTTCTAACTTACTGCACCCACAATATGACACACAAGCTTTAACAGTGACTTTGGTTCTCACAGGAGCAAGTTTAAGCAAAAGCCTTTCTTCAGACCGATCCTTAGCAGTAATGGTTACCATCTAGCAGTAGTGGTTAGCATCAAGTGTTATCACCTTGAGAAGCAGACACTGCTGCAAAAACAATGATGTTGACTGCAAAAAATGTAGTTACTTAGCTGAAAAGTAAAATAACTGAAGAAAATTGTTTTTGTTCTAACTGAAACCAGGACACCATATCTTCCAGGCAGTTCTCAGTCCTAATCATAATCTTCTCAGTGGAAGGATAGAGGAGGCATTCCAATGGCCCCCAAGCTCTTGTCCATCACCTCCAGAACCACATAGTCATTCTTGACCTGGCAGTCATACTGTCAAGTTTTCCCTAGGTGGTTATGGTGCCTTCATCACTAGTGTAACAGATCCTTACACCTCAAGACCAAAGTAATTATAATTGGTGATTAGGTGTAGAGCAAGGATAACAAAAGTTTGGGTTTTCTGACATGGGGATTAGTTTTGCAGCATTGCTAGCCAAAGTAATCTTGCTTTGATTGCCAAAGCAGCACACCCAAGGTGTAAGTTGCTGTGAGTGTCAGGACTGAACAGAAGATGTTCATCCTGACCGACACTATTTTTAAAGGAGTATCTTTCAAGTTCACACATGGCTGATGTGTTTAGGCCTTGTGTGTGCGTTCCCAAAGAGATATGTTTTGGGAGCAGCCAAACAATCATACGTACCCCTCCATCCTTCTCACTACTCAAATAATTCCTAAAGGTGCTACATCCATCTGGTGTCAATTCTCTGTTTGCCCCTTCTACTCACTCCAGTATAAATGATGGTGAATGAGTAGCCCAACAAGCTATTCAGGGGCTTCCAGACAGCAAACTGGTGTTCTTGGAAAGGTATCAATGTCCTCACAGTGAACCAAGACCCAGGACAAAGACAAAAACTCTGAACAGATTTGTCCATGTTAACCTCTCTTGGTTTGGTTTGGTTTTAACACAGTTTTCTTTGCAATCAGGAAAACTAGGAATTTACTGCAAAGATTCCTGTTGCACTTCTCATGTAACACAGTGTTGGGTGTCTCCTGGGAGTGGAGCTGTGAACTCCACCCTCCTTCTGAGCTGGTACCTCAACCAATCAAGCCCCTGCCATGCAAGAGCACATCGTCCATGCAGAGTTGTTAAATACTGAATGGGAAACAAAATACCAAGCATTTCCAGTGAAACTCATTTGAAGCAAGAAAAAACAAAAATAAATGAGGAGGCACTAAAGCCTTTAGCTGACAACAAATGATTCCCTGTTTTGAGCTTCCACTGCAGGCAGGAAAGAAGGTGGCACAAATAAGACAACTTTTTCCTACATTGCGTGTATCAGTCTCCCGGGGATTCCTTTACTTTTTTGTCAACTGAGAGAAAAGCTTCACTCACAATGGATTCGCCTTCAAAGATTAAACAACAAATATTCTACACACACTTATTAGCAACAAGTGTTCACACTGATAAGGAAATTCCTAGCTCATCTGGTGTGTGTTTTGTCATTGGTTATTTAACGTGATAGAGAGGAAGTTTATCAGCCACCAGGGGATTTTTCTCTAGTAATGGCTGACTCCCACTACTTCAGTGCTGCAGTTCTGGCAGAGTCAAGGCATTTGTTGATGTCTGTCCTTCTGTGACCTACTCAATGAAGTCAAAAACCTTACCATAGTCTGGAAATAGTGACTGACACCTACACCAGAAATCAGCATTATGACTTCACATCAGCTCTATAATAACTGACTTTAATACTTACTAACTAGAATTTCCTCTGCTGTGAAGTTGAAGTGTTTCCTATGCTGTAGCCAGTGCTGATAATCCACTTTTCCATGATAATGAAAGCTAATACCTCTTTCACAGTATATATGTGTAATATAAATGTTATACATTTATATGTATAAATTGATACATATAAATATTGTACATTTATTATATAAAATAGATGTAAAATATATACATAATTATTATAGAATAATAATTATTTGCATACTATACTCTGAAATACCTTCATGCTATAGCTCATTTGCTGGGTACTTTCTGTAGCACACCAAAAGTGCTGCTTGCACTTCTGGCCAGAGAAAGTGGCAAGAAAGGAACTAAAATGCTGAACTGAAATGTATGCTGTGATGTAGGGGCAAGTCCGAAGGCAAGCTGTGGCAAATTCACATCTTTTGGGCATATGCTTTTTCAAGATGCTATAGAAGTGATGTCTGGACTCCAGTACAGTAGGATGAAACATCCATGCAGCAGAAACTCACGGGTCTCTGTACAAAAGCCCACAGAGAGAAATCAGCACAAGCCAATGTCAATCCTGTCTCAGTGAATGAAGTGCAGCTAATAACGTGTTTTGAAAGGAAGAGCTCTGCGCACTCTGTTCTCAGATGTAACTGCAGTCACCTAAGTGCACAGAGCCAAACACCTGATGAATGCAGCTAGCTAAGAGGAGGCATCACTGATGGATGCTGTTTCCTCACATGATTATTGATCATTACCAAAACCAACATGCTCTTTCTTTACTCCCTTCCATCCTTTATTATCCTGTGATGCATGTGATATGCCCATGGAGAACTGGGCCAAATCAAAGGCCTTAAAGAAAGTGGAGGGAAAGCAAAGTAAAGTGAAAGAAAGCAAAGTCCAATCTCAAGAAAAATGCTGCTTCTCAGGACAACCAGCTTCAGCAGCAGAGATGCAGCTCAGCTCCACAGATGAATAGCCACTGAGGTGAAGATCAATAGATCAGATCAGCATCCTGATGTGTTTCAAAAAAGAAGCAGGCTCATCCCAAGAGCAGTCTAGGTCAGTTTTCTGCAAAACTAGTTGCTATGAGCCCATCTTACAAAATGTTCAGCATCATGAAGGCTAAGAGATCACTGAGGCTGAGAAAATGCAAATACATCACTTTCAGTGAGCTACCAATTTGAGTCATAGCTGTTTGAGACAGTGAGGCTTTTCTCAGTGTAATAATCAAGCAATGGACAGATATTCTTTCAGTAGAGGAACCTGCCATATCTTTCAGGCTTTTTATGATTTGCGACCATACCATCTCAAAAAAGTTGGGAGAATGCTATCCAAAGATGTGGACTCTCTAATACATTGATGCATGTCTTGACAATGGGTCCACAAGAGTCTCCCGTCTTAGAGCTCCAGTCAAAAGCCTGTGCTTCCCTGCAGAGGCTGGAAGTAGATACCAGGACTTTAGCACAGGAGGAAGTCAGATATTGGCCAGCCTGTGAGCAAGGAAGAAGAAGCAAATTCAAATTATAGCAGTGACAAAAGGGAAGGAGATGTTCAGAGACTGCTATAAGTAATTCACTCTAGTCTTTAATCTTACATTAAATGCAGAGGGGGACAGACAAAAAGGCTGAGCAGTTCAAGTGGTCTGACAGGTCAGTAGAGACTTCATCCTACATCTGCTACAATTTGAAAAAAAAAATGGGTTTTGCATAAAACAGAAAAATTCCCACTGGGGGTCCAGGTCTATGTTCAGCAGCATAAGTGAAGAGGAAGGATCAGCCAGAGTGGAGTAAGTCCCATTTACATGCAGAAAAATACAGGTTCATAGAGGAGCAGGAGTGCGTTTCCTAATCCCACAAAGTTCTTTCTATGTGTAGTGTAGTTCTTGAGCAGTGGTATAACTCAGTTTTCTGAAAGTCTTGTCCTGAAGACAACCTAAACAGATAATATCTGTTTTGTTATTGTGATTTAATCACAGCAGGTCTTATTTTGCAGGTAGGACATTTTATAGTCTCCTCTATATATCTGACAGAACAAAAGCATCAGTGTCCAAGTGAAAATCTGAGACTGAAGTAGGGTCTCTGTCTATTTTGCAGTCCAGAATCCACTCAGCTAGAAGCAGGATGTCCACATTGTTGTCACAGAATCACAGAACATTAGGGATTGGAAGGAGCTTTGAAAGATCACCTAGGCAAATCTCCCTGACATAGCAGGATCACCTAGATCTAGTCACACAGGAACATGTCAAGGTGGGTTTTAAACGTCTCCAGAGAAGGAGACTCCACAACCCCTATGGACAACCTGTTCCAGTGCTCCATCACACTCACTGTGAAGTTCCTTCTCATACTGATGTGGAACCCCCAGTGTTCCAGCTTACATCTGTTGCTCCTTGTCCTATCATTAGATGACACTGAGAAGAGCCTGGCTCCATCCTCCTGATACCCACCCTTCACATATTTATAAACATTGGTGAGTTCACCCCTCAGTCTCCATCTCCAAGCTCAAGAGACCCAGCTCCCTCAGCCTTTCCTCATAAGGGAAGTGTTCTACTCCCTTCATGATCTTTGTGGCTCTCCCACTTTTCAAATGAGATTTTATTGGTGTTTTACTATTTATCAAGTTTCTCACTACAAAGCCTTGTAACAACATAATGGTTGTGTCAAGCGCTAAGTAGAAGATACCTCATCTTCCAAGCAGAATATGAACAGTGCTGCCCATAAACCCTACAGTCAATTTTCAGAGCTGAAATACTAATCTTGACAGTAACCTTTTAATGGATTATATTAATGGCACAGGGGCGTTAAGCACCCTTTTTTATCATTCTCAATAAAAGGAACATTTACTGAACAATCTGTCAAACTACTGGCTCCATTTTTTAAAGCCAAACTTTTAAGGCTCTGTTCTGCTTCTGTCTTCCATAAATCAAGCACTTTATATCCCAGGGTAGCAGCAGGGTAGCGTGTTCTAATGTTGCAACCCTAACAAGCCTTTAAAAAAAACTCAATCAAAAGAAAACCAGAGAGTAAGTGACAAGCTAAGAGTCTGCATCCCTAGACCAAGTTTGAATAGTGATAAAGCTGCAGAACTTAAAGCCTGGGTGGGACGTAGTGGGTTTCTTTTCTTTACACAAAGGACAGAGAAACTTTGTTTCCCCAATCCCTGCTGCTATCAGTGGCTTTTGCTTGTGTGGAAATCACAAGCATCAGTTTTAATCGAAGCCGAACTCTTAGGAGTGCTTATTTCTCTGGAGGCTCTACGTTAACAGCTTTCAAATGAGAAGGGAACATTCAAGGCCCAACTGGATAACACAAGATTATCCCCAAATCAAAAGATTTCAGCCTGCCTGAGCCAATGCCAGCCCACGTACTGCAAAAATCCAAGCGGCAAAATGTTGCTCCTAGTGTTCTAGTGTGTCAGCGAATGATCATCTGCCACTCGGAACAAACACAGACCAAATTCATCCAGCCACTAGCTGTTTTTTGGACAAGGAGTCGTGGAACGGACAGTTTAATTGCAGATGAAGAATTACATTACATTCCTTGGTTCATTACCTTGAACTATAGCAAGCAATGACATGGAATTTGTTGCCTACGCCCTATAAAAAAATAGAAAAAGGGAAAATCCCACAGATGGGCAGAAAAGAAAAAAAACCTTCTGTTTGTGCCTTTGGCACTGCACTTGGATGGATCTCTGACCTCCACACTGCTGCCAGGGTCAGGAGAAGGAAGGATCGGCATGGCAAATGCTGGTCATATTAAACTGCCTCAAGGCAGATTTAAAATGACGGCACAAACTTTTCTTCCAATACACAAGCATCTCTTTCCCTTGTACAGCCTAAATTATCTCCTCCTTTTCTACTTCATGTTGTCTTTAAGAATTATAAATGTACATATTAACAGAAACATAAGGCTACCCTGAATGTAATGAGGGAAGATCTAAACCAAAAAGGACTCCACTCGCATATACATATATTTTTACAGATGTATAGAAACATGCCCACACGCAAGAAGGTTTTGAAAATCAGAAACAAGGATTTCAGCATCTTGAGGAACTGATCCTAGCACTATTTTTACCATTTTGTAATGTAAATCCCCAGTTGCTGCATGACAGAGCAGCATTCTCCCAATGTTTTCCAAGCATCTCCTACTGATGGATATAAATAAAGCTCAAATAAAAAGCTGCTTTGCAAGATACTAGTCTTATATCTTACAAAGGTTAAAAGCTTAAAAGAGAGAAAGATAGGTAGGTGGGAAATGTTAATTCGGATTTGAAGAACTTCATAACTGCTGTACAAGCTTTATGGCACAGAACAGAATCACAGAACATTAGGGATTGGAAGGAACCTTGAAAGATCATCCAGTCCAATCCGCCTGCTAGAGCAGGATCACCTAGACGGAGTCGCACAGGCACAGTGCCTTAGACTTCAAAAAAAGAAAGAAGTCACAACCTTGACCTATAAAAGATAAGGAGACAACATATTTTTGTCTTCATTGTCAGGTGTCCAACATGAATGCTATTCAGAATCTTGGTTTTTATCGCACACCATTTGTACTCAGGAGTCCTGGCTAAACCCTTCCTCAAACTAGCCTGAACAAAAGATAAAATGTAAAAAATTGTCAGTATTTAGTAAGTTAATTCTTTGTTCATAGCACGGAATGAAAATGATCCTGTATTTTGCAAGGTGAATTATTACACCCTAAGATTTTGATTCTGAAAGTGCCTTTGTCAGAAGAACTCTGAAACCTGAGCTCTACATGTAATGGAAACATCATCAATTCCAGCCAGAAATCTGCTTGTTGCAAAACCTGTTATGAAATAACTAGATTGCTTTAAACTGCTTTTTTAGTTTGAACTGGGAATGCACATTTTCAAGGGCTCTCCCCATTGCTCTTTGGTGCCTATCACAAAGCTGTCTCAGGGTGTACATGCAGAATTCACAGAATCACAAAACATTAGGGATTGGAAGGGTCATGAAAGATAATCTAGTCCAGTCCCCCTTGCCACAGCAGGAATTCCTGCTGGATGAAGCCAAACTCTGAAGTCATGCTCCAACAGCGGGTAGGACTTCAACTCCACAGGACCAGAGCTTCAGGGCAAGTTCTACCCTGCCTTCTCAGCCCCATAATTTGGAGACAGGGCCCTCACCCCCTCTCTAGCTGCTTGCTGCTGCTTCTGGAATAGGCAATGCATGATGTGAAGCCTGTGCTCATCTCTTCTCAGAATGCAAGGAACTAGACTAGAGGAAGCTGGAGCCCAGGAGAACAGTCCAAATTATGTACAATGGATGTGCACAGGGCAAACCAGCATTTCTTGTACAGGAATAAAGGTTGGGATAGGTGGGGCCTTGGACCTCACAGACTGATCTGGTAAAAAAACACTGTCAGAGGCACCTCCAGCCTCCCTCGCTTTCAGGTGGATTTTATCTCCAGCTGCTCTTCCAGCTAGGTCAGAGTGCTTCTGACTGATTTTCTATCTGGAAAAGCTAATCTTAACACAAATGGTTAGAGTGATAGAAGACATTTTAGATCTAATAATGCATTACATTTAGCTTTAGGCACATACAACTTTTCCACAAAAATGAACTATATACTTTCTCCTGACAGAGAGACTTTGAGAGTTGCTATATCTTCAACCAGCTGCAATGGTTGTTTTCACTGCAGATTTCTGTAAAAGGCTCTTCAAAATTACTTAGTATTATCCATCACATTAAGATTTCCTTGCTGGGAAATAGGACATGATTTTCAGCAAGTCTCTTCTCAGATTCCACTGTTCTGCTAGGCAAAGCATCTGATGTCTGGCATGAAGCTGAGCCCTAAGGCACAATGTCCAGACAAGAAGTCATCAGACTCAGTAGCACTAACAGTTGCCTTGCTGAATTTCTTTTTGGTGTTTAGGATAAGCTTTTGCTTTGATCTCTTTTCCTTTTTCTACACAAGTTTCTGTAGATTTTTAAATACATAAGGGATCATCACCCCTGATCATCTAAACATTAGAGACCCTAGAAGTTCATCTAGCAATTTTGAATTCAACCAAGTCACCTGTGGCTGAGTTAGAGCAAACATGTGATATTGATTTGAAGATGACTTGTGCTGAATCTTTCACCACAACCCATGGTAATCTCCCTCTTTTTTAATGTATGACTAACTTGTAGTTTGGACTTTATTACTTCTGCTCTCATGCCTCTGACTGTTTGTTGAAATCACAGAACATTGGACTAGATGGTCCCTTTCAACCCCTAATCTCCCTGCCGCAGCAGGATCACCAAGACCAAGTTGCACAGGAACATACCCAGGCAGGTTAAATAACCCTCTAGTGTCAATAACAACCCTTATTTATCCTTTGCTTAAATGGTTAAAGTATCAGATTTATTGTTTGAGGCTACGTGACTCTTTATTAGCCAGTACCTCTGACTATTCCTAATCATGTAGGCCCACAGTCTGTGAGGGTATTTAGGCTACTAAAAGCACACCAACAAATTCCTGAGCTGAGAAAAACATAACAATATGCCAGGTGAAAGAATGTAGTATGAAATTTACTATAGATCTTTAACTTCTGAATAAAATCAAATGACGGTGACATTTTAAGCAGCTACGTTAGCCATGACACTAGTTTTGTCTCTATGCGGTTGCTTTTCAGTGACAAGAGTTTGTGAAAAGTATAGATGCTCTGAAGAATTCATAAAGAGATGCAGGATTCAATGAAGGCATCTCAAAAGACAAATGTTCCAGTTAGTTTTCCATGTAGACTATACATACGCACTTCAAGAGTCTATTTATTCAAAATACGTCTTCATATAAGGAATAGAGCCTTAAGAGCTTGGGGACATACTAGCTTGCAAGTATATTTAGGTGGGTTTCTAGTGGGATATATACACACACATAAGCACACACTATCCCCCCACAGTCCTGAGTCTAGATACACTGATTAAAATATAAACACCATAGGTAAACTTAGGGAGCTGAAATCTCCTCTCCATCTCTAGAACAGCCATTGACACTAATGTCCTTCACATGTGCCTCAGTCTTTCGTCATCACGAAAACCATCCTTCCCCATGACAACTGCACAGAATCACAGAACATCGGGGACTGGAAGGGACCTCTAAAGATCATTGAGCACAGCAGGATCACGTAGACCAAGTCACACAGGAACATATCCAGGCAGGTTTTAAATGTCTCCAGAGAATACTAAAAAGTGCCAAATCCTTTGAAAAGGTGGCACAGTCGGGCCACAGGTTGTGCTTCAGCAGTTTTCCTTGCTCTTGTGGTGCAAGCTATGACAGTACTGCAACTCCCTGTGCAGGAAGTCTCAGTACTTAAAAAATAAAATACAAATAATTGAGTCAAATCTATATGAGAGGAACCTTTCATGTTCTTGCCCCTGGGGAACAGAACTTTTGTCTTTTGAGTAGCTTATTCCCTGGCTTGGAGTGAGGCACGTCTGAAGCTGCTGCTGTCCTGAAAAACCTGTCCTCTCCTCACTGCTGCAAGGCACCAGGGAATCTGATACTCTTTGTGCTGTTCTTAAAGAAGTGTCCAAGGAAAAAGAGTCAAAGGCTCACACCTGCTATAGGATTTCCTCCCATGCTTCTTGGAAATAAAAAGGAAGAACCTAATTATTAATTAAAAATTTAAAAAACTAGGGGAAGTGAGCAAGCTCGGAGAGCTTTTCTCAGAGTCAGTTTGAGAAACACATTTCTTCTTCTAAGTTATGATTAGAGCCAAGACATGCAATAAGTCTGGTCTGACAAGGTGAGAGTCGCTCATCTCTTAGCATTGCCTCTGAGTAAGTGGGTCCTGCTTTGCTTTCATTCCTGTCAAGTAGAAAATGATTACCAATTCAAGTAATTTTCTCCTGATGCATCTTTATTCCTACAGCCCTGTGTCCCCAAACACAGACATAGCTCAGCTTTAAATCTGCTGAGGGTGATGCTACAGCACCTACAAAATTTACTGAGCTTTTGGGTGGGTTTTATAACCATGCTGCTCTCTGTACCTCCCACCACTGCCAGCAATAACTGAACCAGTCAGGGAAGGTCTCTGCAAACCAGTCACAGCAGTGATTAAGATGTAGACATACGTATCTCCTCGCCCTTTAAATAGAAGGCTTAATTGGCGATGTGGATAGCAGGTTCCTAATGGACAGAAATTAAACTCCATTTAATTCCTGAGCAGACACTTCCAATACACAAGGTTTACCACACATTTTGAGCAGGGAGGGAGAGGGGGGGAAGGAAGGAGCTGCACGCACAACTCTACCTCTGACAATCACCAAGGAAAAGCAACATGAGGACCAGAATGGCATAAGTGTGGCAGGTGTGAATTGACCTGCACTGGCAAAGCTGTGAGCTGGGAAACTTGCAAATCACATGATTGTGCAATACTTGGCTCCAGTCAGCGCTATCATGTTCTTTATTAAAAAAAAAGTTAAAAAAATAAAGAAAAAACTTAAAGACGTGTACATCAAGTTAAGGGATTAACTGTCAAGTGACATTACCGAAACAGAGACAATATATTTCTTTATTGTCAGTGAAATTCAGTTAAAAGTGAAGGAAGTGATAAAGAAAGTACTGTTTTGTAATGTATTTTACATAAGAACGTAATATAGAAAGGGAAGTGCAATTAAATCTTAATGTGGACTTCTTTATTTTTAGTTTGTCATCTGGTTTACATTTTGAGCCCCTTTGCGGCAGTAAATTATGCTGGCATTTCTTAGGGAATAACTGCCATGTTAATTTAGTTTAATAAAATAACTGACAGAAAAAGGGGGAAAGAAGCAAGAAGAGACAGTACTCTCCCCCTTCCCCGCACTCCTTATCTCTGGCTAAGTATTCAAATGCTTTCTATATGAATTGTCCGTGGTCCAACTCCGGCACCATGTAATAATACAATACATTACAACACAGTACAATGCAATCTTGGGTTTCTGTAGCGCCCTTCGTGCAAGCATCCCAGGGTGCTTTACAATCATTATGAGTTAAAATTAAAACTGAAGTACATACAATTCCTAATAGAATCGTTTTAAAAATGCTAAACAGAACAAATAACTTTTAAGTCTAGATTTAAAAGTCCCAACAGCCAGAGCTTTCCTTACTTCAATTGGCAATGAGTTCCAAAGCTAGGGAGCAAAGCGACTAAAGGCTCTCTCATGTTATGTTAAAGGATCTCTCATGTTGTTTATACTTGTGCAGTACTCCACAGCCAACAATTTGCCAATAAGAAGAAAAAAGAGACTTATTTGCAATCTTGCTGTAAAGAATACTGGAAGAGTAGCTTGTTAACCCTCTAATAAAGTTATGGAAGAAAATAAATAAATCAGGGTTCATACTTGAGCATGACTGTCAAAAAATATGCACGAGACATGAATGAATGAAAGCAGAATTTTGAAGCAGTGCGTTACAAGATCGCCTCTCAACCCACTACATGTCAAAAAAGGAAAACCCCCATTGTTTTATAGATATGCATATTATATATATTCCATGTACAAATACATATTCTATATATCAGAGCACTGGAAGGGGCTGCCCAGGGGTGTTGTGGAGTCTCCTTCTCTGGAGACATTTAAAACCCACCTGGATGTGCTCTTGTGCAACTTGATCTAGGTGATCCTGCTATGGCAAGGGGATTGGACTGGATGCTCTTTCGAGGTCCCTTCCAACCCCTAATGTTTTGTGATACCACTCTCAGGAGCTCTGAATGAAAACAGAAATTGAGTAGGGCTTGGTTCTACCACACACGCACATTTGAGAAAGAAAAGCTATCAGAAGAAAATGTGCTGTGTTCAGGTTTTGTTCTGCCACTTCCCTAAAACTTCAAGTTCATTCGATGCAGATAATTGTTCACATGACAGTTCTCAAAATCACTGAGGAACAACCTCAAGCGGTTAGCACACAGAGTGGGGAGCACAGTCACTAAAATATTCCTCCCTTAAAAAGCACGAATTTCATGCTTGTTCACAGAAAAGCCTGGTGGAAGGGAGCTGCTTGTATTTCTACACAAGTGACTTTTAGGAGTATTTAAAAAAAATAAAAATCCATTTTTTCAGAAGAACAAACAGAAGACCTCATGACAGCACAAATGCTGAGTTCCTGGGCGACTTGGTCTAGGTGGTCCTGCTGTGGTGAGGAGATTGGACTAGATGATCTTTCAAGGTCCCTTCCAATCCCTAGTGTTCTGTGATTCTGTGAATAGTTTCTGTCTATCTAATACCCGGATTTAGCAGAGTGCTCTTAAGTCAGAAACGGCACTGATTTGAAAAATGAGGTACATTCTCCTCCTCCTCCTCAGAAAAAGTCCAGGCACCACAACCATCTTGACACACTCATTATAGTTAATCCTAGTGAAGAGGCAGAAAAAACTCTATCTTCTATCTTTTAATGGGGTGCTGCCCAGATAAACCAGTTGCAGATAGACTGTCATAGCTTTAACACTGAGAGTGTTTAGATGCATATAAGCAGCATAAATTAGTGATCAAAAGCAACTGAAAAGGTTGAGTATCCTGTGAATGTCCTCACACAGCTCTACCAACATGCATATTTCATCTGCCCCATCCTGTCAGCAATTGGCTCTGCACTGCCCGTTCTACCTGGATCGCAAAAAAACACCAACAAAAAAAATCACAGGCAGAAATTTTAATAGTTAATTGAAAATGTTTTAAAAATCCAGGTACCACATCAGCTTCAAGAGACATTAGAGTGAATGCTCTTGAGCTACTGAGGGGTGGGCTGAAACACCCTGCCTGCCAAAACCTGAGCCCAGGCCCTCAAGGATTTACTCCCTTGAAATAATTAATGACATGTTTAAAATCTAAAGTACGGTAACTTCTAAAGTAGAAAAAGGAGCTACATTCCTTACTCAGGTTATTAATTATTGGGGGAGGGTAGGAAAAGAAGACGGAGGGAAGGGAATCACAAGCAACAAAGAAATCCAAGGACTTGATTTCAGGTCTAGGCAAGTAAAATTTATAGGAGAGGGCAAAAAACTCCTTTAGTTTTGTAAAGTATAAATTAAAAATTGCTCATAAAAAGTCCGCGTTTTGGCAACACTTCACGGCTCATTCCTTGGGTACTGGAAATATTAATTTTATCGAATGGTACTTCTGTCATTTGGGATTTTGGAGAAGTGGAGATGCCAGAACAGCAATAAGGAAGCGCGTGAGGATTTTTGTATCACAGAATCACACCATCACAGAACATTAAGGATTGGAAGGGACTTCGACAGTTGCTTATTTGCTACGGTAGCCAGGTGCCTTCAGATCAGGTGAACTGAGCAATGCAAATGTTCTGAGCAAGCTTTCTTTCTGGTGTCTCTGCCAGGTGATATAAATTCCTCACAATGTCCGTATAAAACACCACACAAATTCAGGGCATGAAGGAAATGAAAATAAGGGAAGTATATGACCTATACTACTTCCATGCCAGATACAGACAATCACTCACTACAAAATGGATCAGAACGCTGTTGGGACAGCTGTATTTATCCCAAGCACAAAACTATTCTGATTTCAGTACTTGTTCCATGTGTGCACATGTTTCACTGTACGCACGTGTATGTCCCTGTAACTGAAAAAAATGCGATTCTCTCATCATCAAGAGCCAAATTATGTAAAAGATATCGCAAGCATGGTGAGGAGAATCACACAGAAATACATATAGTGATTTTTAAATAGAAATGCAATGTCTGCAAATTCCTACGTGCACAGATATCACAGCCATTGGATACATTCCACAGAAATATTGCATGGCCCCTACAAAACACTCCAAGAAGACATTTGAGATTCTACCCTATCAGGTCTGGAATGTCTCATTTATAATGCACTATTGGTTGTCCTGAGAGTCAGGCTACAGACTCGCAGCTTCACAGAACATTAGGGATTGGAGGGGACCTCAAAAGACCATTAGGGATTGGAAGGGACCCTTTGATCAAAGGGGCAGGGGGACCAAGAAATAAAAAAAGCTATTCACAGTTCAGTATACTGCAGAGGAACAAAAAGAATACCCCGACACTTTGCTTTCGGAAGTGCTTTTGCTAAAATGCCTGTTTGTGAATCTTTTTTTTAGTGGAGGAAAAAAACCCAACCCCAAACACAAGAGGCAAGATAATCACAGTAGAAAAGTCAAAGCCATTTGATCACTGTCATATTTTCAAATCTGAGTCCAGATACTAATTAATCTCTCCACGATCTGTACAATTTGGTGAGTGACTGGTTAACTTCCTTTCGTGGAAAGGCTACAGGAACTCAAGATAAAGAGGGCATCTAAATGCTCAAAAGCACAGAGTGAGTTTGTTCCAGAATTGTCAGAAGAATTTCCAGCCTTTTCTCGGGCTGATAGCCCATGTTGCTCATCTCTCTCTCTTAAAAGCTTGTCTAACTAAATATATATATATATATATATACACACACACACACACAGAGAAACAATTCAATAAGGATGAAACAAGAAAAAACCCTTATTGTCAGTATAAATATGATCTGTAGTATTTTAGTCATTTTAACTGTGGAAGCAATAAGAGACTTCTGCACCAAAAAAGAAAGAGCAAAACTGTGAAAGCGAAGTATGAAAATGCTAGGACTGAGGTTGAGTAGAGATGGAAGGACTAACATTAAATAAATAAATGCAGCAGGCCTGCTTCTCTGCCTGATCACTTTAGGGCAGCTCCCAACAGACTGAGGTAGAATAGAGCTTCTGTGCAAGGGTTTGGAAAGAAGAATTGACGGTAGGACAATTTCTTTACAACCCTTCAGAGACTGAAGACCTCCAAAGGGAGATCCTTTGGAGGGACAAGTTGCCCTCCCCATCAAAAAAGGTCTGGAAAGGAGGTAGAAATTAAGCAAGCTGTGTGTATATAACATGAAAAGTCTTTCACCTGGCAGCTGTGTATGCTGCTAGCTTCTAGCAAACTCAAAGTAAAGCATGAAAATAACCACTGCAGTGCCTAATTCAGAACAGGCTTTGCTTTTCCATACAAGATTTGCAGCATCTTTTTACCTTGCCCGCTTAACACTAAAAATCTGAGACTAAGCTTCTGGACAGATGCTTCCAATTTCACGGCAGTTGAGAGCTATGCATTTGCTCTGGTCCTTCCCAAGCACTCCAACTCATCTCAACAAGGATTCCCTGTGATACAGGCTCATATACTGAGCAATAAACCTGGCCTTCAGGTGTGGCCACAGCAGCCACAGAGACAGACAACTACAGCAGTGTGTATCCAATTCTCCTAATGACAGCAAGAGTCGCAGCGGAATTTTACCGTGAAAAGTTCATACCTGGCACCACAGGATTTTAGCTGGACAAGAAAGCAAATGGCAAAATAAAAGGAAAAATAAAGGAAATCCCACTCAAGCAGGTTATGCCATTAAGTTTTCAAAACTCTCTACGACAAACTGAATCTCCGTGTTTGCTCTCATATTTTTCAGTTATTACATATATCCGCACTATAAAAATAGTTTGCTTGGGGTTTTTTCCCTGAACATAGACTATCAGTATTCTGAATAAACATGAGCAATATATTAATACACAAAATGCAAGATTAATTAAGAAATACAGTAAGTTTTAAGTGAGGATGACATCTCCTCACTTTCCATATATTGAGGACAGCAACTTAAATAGTTTACAATGCGGCCTCCCATATCTAAACTGTTAATGGCAGCGACAGAAAATACCTACTTGTGTTTTCACTTTGAGTAATTTTTCTGTGGTTAATAAATTATATCCATAAGAATGTTAGTAAGTCATGGTAGGGTGTCACTGCTTTGGTTTGCATTTGTGATTAAATACTTCATATGGCTTTACCTATGCCCTGGGACCTAGGTAATGGGAGACACAACTTCTCTGCTCTCAGATGAGCCTCCCGTGCTGGCATTTTAGTGGACTCTCTAAGAAAACATTGCCTCCCAACCTCTGCCTTGCTCCTATTTTACACTTTTGTTGCAGCAGCATGATACTGTGGGGCAATTCACAAACTTTAATACATTTAATAGAACACAGATGCTTTTAAAAAGCTTCCATAGGATAATGGAAATAATAACAATAAATAATGAGTTATTAGTTAGACAAAAATCAATTCAGTCATGTGAAATGGACACCATCACATCGGCACAACCTCCCCTCAAGCTCACAAAGTCAAAACTGGAAGACTCAGACTAACTGATGGACTCTCAATCTACTGCTTTTAACAGCTTCTTTTTCCAGAAGTTAGGAATAAATGTATTTTAAGCTTAATATCAGCTGATATTAAGAATAAAAAAGAAGAATAAAAAAGAAAAGCATAAGCTATTTAAATTCATGCAACTTAAAAACCACAGTGCTGGTGAAGACAGAGATGACAGCAGTAATGTGCATGTTTGTAACAACAGCTTTAAGCAAAGAAAGGAGTGCAAACCAGTAAACAAACAGTCCCAAATTACAGTTCTGTGATCTACAATTTTGGTCAACTCAAGTCCTGACTTCAAGAGCTGTTATGGTAAGATGGTGTTTTGCCCACTCAAAATTATTATCTAACTATTCAGTATAATTTAACACCAACTTTTAAAAGAGTGTAATTACTGAACAGTCTCCAGCACCATGATCCTGCCTCTAGTAAAGCTTTCATTATTAGAACTTTTTTCTGCTGTATCATTGCATCACCTACACGTACACTGAGGCTGCCATGTGAAACACCATGTCCACATAGAAATGAAATATTTACTTGTTTCACATCAGTATTAAATAAAATTTAAGACTATTAAATTAAGATGGAGGAAAAAAAACCCGAAATGATCTGCAGCCTCCATGAGCCAGCAGAGGAAAAGCTCATGTGCTTTTAGAGCAGACACATACATGGTAACTTCACCAACATATTACTGGAATGGGTTTGCAACCAGTGAAGATAATTTTAATTATTTCCACTTCAAAACTCCCTGTGTTGGAGTGACATCAGTGAAAACAATCTAACCGTAGGGGAAAGAAAAAAATAAAAGCTGAGAAAACAGGCTGCTAATAGATCTACTGGAAACACAGTCAGAGAAAGAGAGCAGTCCTCCAAAGGAGGACTGAAGTCTTTTGGACAGAAAGACTCTGATACTCTGAGCAACAGAATGATCCTCCCTTAAAAAGATCTTGATTTTGCTGATTTCCTTTTTCCCCCCTCCCTACCACAATTGGCATAATTTCTTGGTATCTCTCACAATGAAATACATTTTAAAATTTAACAGGTAAAGATAAATGTAATGTTTCCACCACAGCATCACGAGACACTGCAGCTACATGGTCCTGCTCTGGCAGGGGGATCTTTCAAAGACCCTTCCAATCCCTAATGTTCTGTGATACTGTGATAGAAAAAATACATTGCGCGTTCAGAGTAATTTGACTAAAGATCGACAAGAAGAATAGCAAAAAGAAACCACACAACCTAAGTCTTGAGGAAAGCATCGGTTCAATATTCAGCAGTGCATAAATTGAAGTTTGATTTTTTGTTTATATTTTGATTAGAACTAATAAATAACTGATTTTCCCTTTGGTTGTTTGCAACAACACATCACCCAAAGAGCTGTATTGTTTATTTCCTTCTCATATAGCATGCTAAAGAACGTCTTGTTTTATGAACTAGCATTTAGAACTACGGGTAGGTTATCTAACAAGCATTCAGATTCAACAGTACTTTTGACAGCAGTAAGTAAAGAGCCTTTTAACATCTTGAATACATGTGCTTGAAAAAAAGTAGTTGCATCAAAGCAGTTCAAAGACTGAAGACAAAAACCAGTTAAAATCCAGTTTGCTGTGAGACAATTTCAGTGTGGTGTAAACAACCTTTCACGACTCCCCATGGGAAATGTTGTAAGGCTACGTTCGAAATGAATCAGGCATATTTATAAAGATCACTAAGTGGTCAAATGAATTTGCATTTTTGGCAGATTCCCTCCACAAGTACTACTTGCTGCAGTCTGTAGAAATCTCAAATCTCACATCAGCACTGCCTATAGTGCTTTATTATTTATTACGTGTTATGCTAAGTACCTGTGAAAGGGGACATTCCTTGGCCAATGAACTCTGGTTCATATCCTTCAGTAAGTCCTTCAGAGCATTTCTTACTGTTGTGTGAGACCACTGTTCAGGAGGCAAGTCTTCTAGTTTAGGGCAACTATTTGAAACACAGATTAGAAAAGGGATTATTACAAGATTGCATCCTGCTGCAGAACATTCCTTTAAGACAGACAGATTTCATTTCGCGCATCAAGCAGATGCATCTGGAGATTGCTCTCGGTCTCCTGATTGTTCCGATTAGTTAATTACTTTATACAACACATCTGCTGTATTGATGCATGAATTATACATCAGCTGCATGTGGCGACTATTTTTTCATGTTACTTCTACCTTCCTGCTCTGATGCGCTTGGTAAAACAATTTAAGGTGTAATGCTTTCTCACAACTGATCATGAAAAGCATTAATATATTAACCGTTTGTTTGGGGGAGTTTTTTTGTTACTGTGAAATGTAAGAACCCAGACATAGCAACAATAAGTGTGAGCAAGTCATTCTTTCACAAACCACACACAGATGGTATTGTTCATGATATGCAAAAATATTTTTCTCTTAAGTAAACTTTATGTAAAATGCCTTCTTGTGATGCATCATTTAATTGACTAAAATGCAATAGAGTTCTAATGAGATATCCAAAGAGAATCTATGTTTCGGAGCCATAAAAGTTTTCTGCGATAGGACACTGTAAGTTAAAGAAGAATTAGAGTAACTAAAAAGGAATTCAGACAAGCCTTTGTACTTGGAGCACACAGCACAGCGGGAATTAAATACAGGCAATTTTAGCAGTGAGAGTAGACAAGTCACAGTTTGCGTCTCAGAACTGATAGGCAACTCACCTGTGTAACTGGATTTTCAGTGTGACCACATGATACACATCTTGCAGCATGTCTGCTACTGTAGCATCAGGGGCATCTGTCACATAGGAGAGTGGAACTGGATTCCACTTCCCAACCTGGATAAGCCCTGCAGGATTTTTTATTTTTCAAGGGGAGGGGAAGTGGGTTAAAACAGGGCAGAAAAAAATAAAAGTAATTTACCTGTTAATTCCCAAAGGAAAAAGAAATACCTGACTTTAACGAGATCACCACCTTTGTTTCTAGCCTCATAAATCTGGCAAAACAGAAGAACACCCCCCAAAAGCTGCCACCCACACACCTCCAAGGATATCCTTGATCTGTATTATGAAATTACACAAGTGCATTCCAGTAGAGGGTTTTTTTTAAATGTATAGAAGTGCATTTTTCTAAGTTCTCATTAATTCAACAGGACATAATATAATACTTCCTCTTGTGTTACTTATATTCCTCTCAATAAATTAAAAAGGATTTTGTAATGCAAGGACCGAGTTAAAAAAACCAAATTAATATATTTTGCAGTCTATAAAGCCATCAGGAACAAAATAAAAGAAACAAAGCTGAATATTCAGTCATAAATGCAAGTTGACTCTCAACAGTCCATCTGCTCAAATATGCTTTACACTTCCTTGTGGATCCTCAGTGGAGCAGATTATTAAGGTCAATAAGCATACTAATGATTCAGTTGAAGTCTTTTTTTTTCTTAAAAAAAAAAAGGAAGCTACCTTCGCATTCCACACGAACAAAACATACACTAACTAAACAAAAATACATTGAGGGAAAAAATACATAGAGATACAGAGACAGAATCTGCTAGAAGTTTCAGAAGTAAAACCTGCTTTGCATTCCTGAAAGAAATGCTGCCCCTCCCCCAAGACCACACAAACACAATTCATCGTTCAATTGTGTAATTTTATTTACCTTTTGCTTGGGCAGCAGAGCTGTGAGAATATCCAAGTGATAGCAATGCCATTTCAATCAGTTGGTTGAAAAGCATATCCTTCCTCACCAACACAAATTCTGCATGCTCCTCCTTAGAATCATACTCAATGGCATTTTCATAATGTTCCACTACACAGAAAACTGGAAGCATACTTCCTATTAAAAAAATATAGATTTAAGTTATTAAATTGGAGCTATAGGAGAGTACGTGGGGCTATACAGCGTTATGTAAATAAAACCTGTACGAACAGGCAGAGGAGGCATCAAGAATCATCACAAATATTTGATAAACATATTCCCCGAGTCCTTTCCCCTCACCCTTGCTAAAAAAAGAGAAACTTCTACAAAACACACATCTCTCTGAAAAGCAGAAATGCAAATTTATCTTGCTTGATCGGGTACAGATTAAAGAATTACCTTCTATAGAAAAAAGCCAAGGTTGACTGAAGAGAAGTTGATTCTCTCTGTCCTGGCTGATTTGTTGTGAGTGGCAGGCAGCATGAGAACCTAAATACATACTGCAGATGTCTTCACTATAAGCCATTTTAGTACCAGCTACATAATTCTGGTCGGTAACACCAAAACTTTCTGAGTCCTGCCAAAAATGTTTAATTGCCTGCAACACCGACAACAAGTCACCTTGTGCATTACCCTCTCGCTCTGAAAAGAGTACACAAGAAAACAAGGCAAAAGTTAACACTAATTCGTGCTTCATTCGCCGAGTGCACTTGAGCACTACTTTCCCCCGGATCTTTAAGAAACAAATCAGGATTTCAGTGTCGTTCTAAGAAGTGTATCGGCGGCTCGGGCTTTTTTGTTTGTTGTTGTTGCCTCCTGCACTTTACATTCTATATTTTTGGAATTCACTGCTATTTCGGAATGCCTGAAAGGGATTAGTAATTGCCGGTTTTGTAGCATCAGAGAGCAAACCTTTACCTACACCGCACAGAGTACTAAGCAAATAAGCATTTTGCTGTTTCCCTGCCGTCTTTTTTCCTTCCCCCCCACCTCTCCCTTTTGAAAACAGAGAAGTAACAAATGACCCAAGCTGTTTTAGGGACAAAGTCTCTCCCTGCAATCAGATTCCTAGACATTTAGAAAATCCCTCTTGGCCCCCCCAGACAGATGTGGATGACACGATGACCTCAGACCTGCGGTTTCAGGCCCTGGTCCTGTCCCACTGTCTCCAGCAGCACAGGTTAGGATGTCTTAATGACGGAAAGCAAAAGGGTTAAAAGCAGATGTACAGAACCGTCTTGTGGCAGCCTGCCAGGAGGGTATCATCTTTAGCATAAATGATGACAAGGGTTATTTTAACAGGGCACCCAGGAACTCCAATTAGTCCTACAATGTTAATGTCTCTATAACCACTGCCCTCTAGACTTGTGGAAACCACCTAACCCGCTAAGGTGCACCAGACACACTGTAGTCTAGAAAGCTTTATGCTCTACAATAGATAAATGCTTTAAGATGGCATCTGTTGATTTGTTCTCTAATGTATAGCAAGAGATCACGATAAAAAAGATACCTCTTAAGCGTGTATATTTAAACTACATCTGTTCACCAGAGAGCCAGTTTCAGGCAAACAAACCCTTTCAGGCTCACTTGGAAAAGCTCACAAACTCACTCCGGTTTGCCCAATAGGCTCAGCATGAAAGACAAGACTAAAAGCTTGCCAATATTTTTGCAGGAAGGAGCGCTTTTTTTTTTAATCTAAGTCGTACTGGTCAGGAAGGGAGAGAAGACCAAAGCTAAGGCACTACATGCAAATTGGTGATTTCTTCACTGGTGTTTTAGAAAGCTCTCTACAGCTTAATTAAAACACAGACACTTCATCTGCAAAAGGGTGCTGGTTTGTATTTTTTTTTCCTCCTTTCTAGGCTATTACAATTAATTTTTTTCCTACTAGCATCTGACTCGGAGCAAGGACTCAAGATTCTTCAGTAGTTTCACCACTAATAACTGAAGATAAAAATGTAAACAAAGCTTCACCTTAACAAACAGCGCAGCAAAACCAGCTAAGGTGTCCTATTTTTTCCTCTTATCAGTTCCTTTAAATTAAGCTATGATCAGGCACCAAATAGCGACGCACAGGTAGTTTGGTGCATACAAGCACACTTTTTGCCAGGTACACAGTTGCAGCATGCTGGAAAATGCAGGTATGGGAGAACCTCCTGGCCAAATCTGAGCTGCACACTGTAGATTATCAGAGGTGGATCCTGGTAATGTGACACAGGTATCATCTGACTACAAATCAAGCTACTAAATCTTTTAGCAAACTGTCACTAGTGTCCTTCTGTTAATGTGAAAAATGTTATACAGGAGAGCACAATCTCAGCTAGCTGATCACTCCTGCTAGCACTTGGCAAGACCACATAACCTTCTAGTATTAAAGGGGAGAACGTTGGTCAGTGCTTGCTGCTAAAAATACAGCATGATTTAAATCTGAAGGCAGTGTTAGAGCTTTTGCTGAAGGTTTACGAGTCTGTGTAAACAGCACGTCTGCCATAAGGAGCAGTGAAGTCTGTAGAAGCCTTGTCTAAAACTGTCCTGGCATTAAAGTTTGCTGTGCAAATATCACATAATACCAGAGACACAACTGAAATCTCCTATTTAGGAAATTATGGAACTTTTATGTTTGCAGGCGTCAGAAAGTCCTTTTTATACAGCCCCACTGCTTCACTGTACAATATTAATACACTCTGCTTTAAAAGCCCTAATAAATTATATTTTTAATGCTCTTACCCTGGCTTTCCTAAGATGCATACATTCTTGGCAAACAATCAATAAATAGGGTACTCATGAGCAGAGGCCAAAGAATTTGCTGAAGTGCTGTTTTTCCATTTTTAATAGATAAAGATCTAACAGTATGGACTGCTGTGTCTGTTCATTTCAGGATCAATATATTCTTTGTTTTCGCCAAACCAAGGAAAAAAATAAATGATTGTATGATAAATGTTATGCATCGGACACAATGGAATTCCTCTGCCTTCTAACTTTGTGCATTTAATAATCAGGGTTGTATTCTGCGCTTCGCTTAGCAAATGCAAGAACAATCCGGTTTATAAACGTACATCAAATATACTAAGAAAAAGTACAGTCTGTTTTAAAGCAATCAGGAATTGCAGAACATCAGGGATTGGAAGGGACCTCGAAAGATCATCCAGTCCAATCCAAATTGCATGCAGCAACATTTGGATTTAAATTAATGACCCTGCAAGGACATGGTCAAAAAGGCTTGAACATTCCGATAAGCAAAAATTTATAGATTATTATCCATTGAAAATATTTCCAATGCAAACAAACCCATCCATCTACAAACATCCATGAGTCTACATGTGCCTTTTCCTTGTGTAAATGCCTAATTACAGCAAACCAGCCACTGAAAAATATGACACCCAAGTTGTTCATTGTTCAATAATGAATTGTACTTAAGAAAATAAAACTGTGAAGTCTGACATAATAAATGACTTTTCCAATGTGATACCTAAAGATTTACACTCTCGCCTTTAAACCCAACTTGCAACTGTTAGGAAAATACTGCTGCCCTTCCATCCTGGGACAATCATTAAGAGGAAAGGCTAGAATTTGGTCTTTGGGTTCGGTATTTACTCTTAGGTATTTCTGCATTTCTTAGTCCAACACTGAGTCAAATAACTAATGCAGTGTATTACTTCTGTTTCAACGAAGGAACTCACTTTAATCAGGGTAGATAGCCTTTACCTTAACAAATATCAGACTCCACCCTGTAAAGCAAGATGCTCCACCCAAGCATGAAGCTTAACATTTCCCAAATGTGATTTCTATCAGATTGGGAATATATAGTATTTTAGAATGGATATTTCATTCTGAAATATAAATGAAGTAGGGTCTGCAAAAGTAATGCCTCCCCCCCCAAATATTATAAATCATATTTCTTTCACGTAGAATCATCAAAAGTGTTTACCTTTTCGAATATTAGTTTTCATCAGGTGTCCAGAGTGTTTTAAAGGCACTCCTTGCATTTTAGTTCCCGTACTTCCAAGTCTTCCTCTTCCTAATGGGCTCCCATTCTGTTCCAAGCGCGCAATTTTGGCTGGTGGACCCTTCGGATCGCTTACATTGTTAGACATTTCTGAATGTTCTTTCCCCTGAGTTGCCTCGTTCAAATGATCCATACTCAGTCCCGCCTCTAAAGATCACCTGCCATGATTAAAAAAAAATATATATATGTTGTACACGTGTGCGCATATGTAGACGTACACAGTCTGCACATGGACACAGAGAGACGCGTGTATCGTGAGCTCACAAAGAAAAAAAATAACTAACGGAAGTGGAAAGAAGATGCTTTTTTTTTTGATAGAAACAAACTTATTCACCAAAAATTACCTCATGCTCCAGTTTACAGAGACATCGCATCATACCATGGTGGAATTGTTTTTTAGTAGCCAACAAGACACCTCCTTTCAAAAAAATATATTTGTATTTTACTGGATCTGAGAGCAACTAAGATCCATAAATGATGTTAACTCTCAAGTATGAGCTCCAGCACAGCTACTGTTACAAACCTCCCAGGAAGATCTGTTAGTAATTCTGAGTGGTTTTATTGTGTTAAGAGAGAAACAGAGAGAGAAAAGTATCCTAGTGAAATGTTTCACACAGAGGGAAAACTACTACAGTGAAACATTTCTCCATTTACTGCACAATGAAAGAGAAATTGTTAAAACTTTAGTTGAGGGAACAACAGATTTATTGTAGATATAGAAAACTATCCATTTACAACTCCTCCCCCCCTTAAAAATCAAAGTTAGAAGACAAATTAACATTTAACTTTGGGAAGCAGTAGCAGGGGATGGTTGCTTTTGGCTTTTCTGACCAATATTATACCAAGAGTTTATCAACTTTTGTGAAGTTCAGCGCACGTAGGTGAAATTTTTCTGAAGTGTTAAATGGAGGACTTTATTAAATTAAGAAAATGAACAGAAGAAAAGGTAGCATCTCACAAAACATAACGCTGGGAGAAATTAAAAACCCAACATAATTTCTGCAGCATTTTTGAAGCACTTAAATATCAAACAAAACTAAGGGATGATGCTAAGTTACGTGCTGACACAGCTATTCGAAGCGAAAACATTTCAATAGCAAATGAAGAAAAGGGACATGTTAGCATGATTGTATTTCCCTTTTTACTAACTTCTGAAACCTCTGTCCACGTCCAAAACAACTCCAGCTAAATCACGAAAATCTCCCAAGCTTAGAGCATCACAGAGGAAGTTTTGAGGATCTCTGTCACTCTTCAGAATCTAGTTAGCCAACTATATAAAGAAATAATTTACAAAGCAGCTGCTGAGAACTGAAACATCCTTCTGATTATGATTTCATTCATCAATACTGCTGTGATCACTAGGTATTTTAGCCTTTCTCTGTGACCACACCAACAATGACGTTATGTACAGAATATAAACACTAAGGACAGGTGACTAGACATTAATTTATGAACCGGTATTTACATTAGCCAGTACAAACACTCATACTGGGGAAGTGATGTTTAGAAAGACTGGTGTGAATCTGATAATTGCTACTTTCTTTCAGCTGCCTAGTAATTCAATATGTTTCCTGCACATTTCACAGCCAAGCTATCAAAGCCTCAACATCTTGGTTATTTTTTTAATACATTTCCATGCCGCTGGTCTATATGTCAGTGACAATTCTGCACGCGATGATTTCTATTTAACACCATGCTGCTCTTCCCCAATAGAGTGAAGCAAGAGGTGATATATTAAGCCAAACGTTTACAAGTGGCCTCAAGAATGCCACTGAAAAGGTGAAGTTCAGAGAATTGTTATATTTTCCTTATGCAGCAGGGTGACAGGCTAAGGTTTCACCATTCATCTCGATCGCGTCTGGTTTAGGTCTTGCGTCTCATTATCATCAAGCATCCTCGTTTTAGCTACTTTTTAGAATGTATTTTTTTTTTACTGAGCAGCCCGAGCACAGAATTAGAGACTCAAACCATTAAGATCTTGCAATGCTTTTGACAATGCTAACACACTATAGGGCTGCTTTGCTTAGAGTGGTCTCTCTGAAGAATACGAGGATTAGCAAAAAAAGAAAAGAAAGAAAAAAAAAAAAAGGAGGGGAAGAAGTAAAATGGGAAAAAAATCCTTGAAAAAGAAAACCCCTGTCACTTCTAGGAACTTCGGAAGTACTCTAAGGCACTGAGGTTCTTTCCTATGAAACATATCTAGTCATCATGAGTCAGAACAGCACTGTATCATGTAGAGGGAATAAAAAGTGATGGATCGTGGTTCAGTGAACGCACCGACTACAACCCAAACACCAAATTGGTCATTTTCGCTGGGCCTGGGAATACCCACCCATCGGCACCCTTTCCCCGCTTAGTCATCTTGTAAAAAGCTTTATGTTACAAAGCAAAATTACATGCACATAAAACACCTAATTTACTCATGTAAACTCCATGCCCAAGGCTAAAGTTCACCGAAACCTCAGTTCGGAATAGCGATGAGCAAGAACCAGCGTGGCCTGCCTAGGGAGACGGTTGCAGGGAAGAGCTATAATCTCTGCCGGTTCCAGGCCAAGAGTTTGTTCAGGTCTCTGACACCTTTTACAACTACACCTCTCACGACTACAAGTTTTCACTGCAGGTACTGAGCGCAGAGCACAATTTCAAGGCAGTTTCCCACAGACAGAGTACCCGTACAGGCACACGGTGCCCGTACAGGCACACCGTGCGATTTCTGAATGGGAGTCGGTGCGGTATCTCCTTTTGTCACGATGTAACGCTGCCGGTATTATATTATTTCCTCCTATCCTCCTGAATCAGCCCCCTCCCCATGCCTTTTTCCCCTCCTCTTCCCTCCCTCCCCCCATAAAAACCCATAATCACATCTGAGAGCGGCTCCGCTCTTATCCATTCCATATGGCTCTCGCAATCCAGGCCAAGCTTTCCCTGTGACCTTTTAAAGAGACAAAGAAGCAAAGTACTTATCTAGAAACAGAAACACTGCAGTTTTCTGAGTGAAATTAGTAAAACCGACCCGAAACTCACCACTTCAAAACTTGACAGCATATAAATAACAAAAACAAAGGAGGTTTCCTTTGCAGCCCGAGCTCTTGAAGAGGAAGAAGTTCAAGACTGATGTTTTCTAGGTCCCCCCCCCTTTTTGGAATGGGGGGGGGGAAGAAGGGGGGGACAGCAGACCTGAGGACTACTTCCCCCTAATATTCTCTTTTTTTTTCTTGTTGCTATTTTCCTCTAGGCGGGGAGGGGCAAAAAAAGATAGCGAGAAACAGAGTAGCCATGAGAAAAAATGGCAATGTGCGAAAAAAAACAGATTAAATATCTTTTGAGAGAGCCCGTTCTCACGGTTTAGCAACAGAAGGAGCTGAAGATCGAATTGATCAGACAAGTGTAACGCTCAAAACGAGGAAATCATCACCATCATCATTTTTTAAATCGAAAGTAGCAGGATTAAATTGAGGTGGAGGGTGACTTGAGTCTAGCTAGCCTTTTAAAAAATAAAAATCAATGCGTACGGAGGCGAGTGAGGAAGGGAGGGAGATGTTAAAAAATAAAAGCAAAGCAAAAAGGTAAAAAAACCTAAACAACCCCAAAAAGCAGCTTTTCTATCCAGTGTGAAGAGCAGAAAGTCTACTTCTAGGTTGTCACTTCCACTATTATTCTCCAATAGGCACCCAGAGGAGCAGTACACACAGGAGCCCGCTCCCCTCCCCCTCCGCAAAAATACACCCCGGGAGAGCCCCCAAACTTTCTGCGCAAACCTCAGCCTCAGGGATCGCTACTGGAGATGTAAAAAAAAAAAAAACCAAAGGGGGGGAATGAAAAAGAAAATAAAACGAAAAAACGTAGACAAAATTGCAGGAAAAGGCACTAAAATGCCACTTTTAATATCGCCTTTGCGGTCCGGGGAGGGGAGGAAAAAAAAAAGGCAGAGAGGACCTGTCTCCTCTCATTTACCGGGGGCTGTTGTGCGGGGGGGTGGTGGAGAGAGGGAGCGAGAGGAGAGGAGAGAGAGAAAAAGAACAGGAGGAAGGAAGGAAATAGACAGAAGGCACAGCACCACTACAAAAAGTGACGAGGTTTCACTCCCTCCGAGTCCAAAACCGGCTGAAATGTTAATTAAAAAAAAAAAAATCCCCAACCTCTCTATTTAAAAAAAAAAAATTAAAAAGAGGAAAAAAATAACCCCCCAAACCAACAATAAACTGGTTTTGGTCCTGCAAAAAAAAAAACACAACCAGAAAACACAAACCAACCCAAAACCAACCAAACAACAAAACAACCAAGAAAAATAAATCTGGGAACTCCGAGAAGTTACTCGCAAGAAGGGGTAAAAAAATACAAACCAGAAAGCGCTGCAAAAAGCCAACAACAAAAACAAAGCCAGCAAAAAATACCAAACAACCAACAACAATCGAAAAAAGAAAAAAGAAGAATGGCAGG
>JAOXOE010000506.1:22806055-22825387 GCA_028565055.1 Phoeniculus purpureus
CCTCGAAAGATCATCTAGTCCAATCACCCTGCCACAGCAGGATCACCTAGACCAAGTCACACAGGAACATATCCAGGTGAGTTTTACATGTCTCTAGAGAAAGAGACTCCACACCCCGCCCTGGGCAGCCTGTTCCAGTGCCCTGTCACCCTCACCGTGAAGAAGTTCTTTCTCATATGTAAAAAGGTCACATGGAATCCCAACTCAGAGACTGCTACCTCCTCAGCCCATCCACTAGGAAAAGTGCTTATGCTCTGCCGAATGACAGAGAACAATACAGCAACTAGAAAAATAACTGTTGTTTAGACCATTAGTCTACAAGGTTTCTTTGTTAACCTGTTTTCCTTTTGAAAAGGATCAAAACATAACTGTATGCTATTTCCACTTTGAACTGTGACAATTAGGTTAACTATACTCTTGGCTCGAACTTAAAAATATGAAATGTAATTACAAACAAGAGCACAACAGAGACAGAGAGATTCCTTTCCCATCCCACCCGACCCCTAAATTTGGATGTACAGCGTGTTTTGTCAGCTAAGAAAACCCCTAAGTCTCACTGTCTTTCTGGCTGCAAGGGATTTATATACAGTTTGATGTGTGAATTAAAACCAATACAAGGACTACTTCTGACTTGACATCCATCTGGAAGGTCCTGTAATTAACTCTGTTCTTTAGCTGTGAAATTGCCCAAGACCACTTGAGACAGAGTGAGACATTACCTTGGCAGAAAGAGATAAGTTAAGAAGGAGGGTTAGCCTTTGTTCTGAATTACCTGGGCTGTGGGAGCAGGTATAGATAATAAAAGAAACTCCAATGTTATTTCAAACAGTTACCTATATTTAACTATTTCCCACTAAAGCATTACGAAGTAAATAGATTCTCAGCTTTTATCTTAAAGAGCATCTGTAATGGATTTCACAGACTAAACTCAGTTAATGGTGATGAAACTAGATCATCAGCAGAGTCTTTTCTGCTAAAATTCATGGAACATATCGCAGTGGATCAAAGTGATCTCCTCTCCTCCCTTTTCTTACAACTTTGCTATTAGTTATTGTCATTCCTTAGTATCCATTAGGTGCAGGAAAAATTAGTCAATTAATATTGAGGACTTTACAGCGTTCAGGATGGGGATGGGATACAGTCACAGGGACAAGCCTAAGCCTGGTTAGCAACAAACCTGCTGTGGTTATAACTCAGCCATCAGAAAACTCCCACAATCCCAAACATTGCTGTGTATAGCAAGTCAGGACTGTGTACACAGTCCCACATATCTGCAGATTAGGGTTTTTTTCTCCTTGCATAAGCATGACCTCAAATAAGAGCAGTGCAGGGTATTTCAGAAAAGATATAGGGGTTTTGAGTGTTTCCTTCACAACTGTGGAAATTCTCTGCATTCCTATGGCTCATACCTGTACTTCTCATGTACCCTAAGACCTTGACAGACACAAGGACTGTACTACTGGATTTCTAGTTCCCACTCTTATCAGAGTTTATAATTCTGGGAATATTAAATCAATAGTCCCACTGGATTTTGCAGAAATCCGTAGGTGTTTCACATTCTGCATGAAGCTTTCGAAGCCCTGGATGCAGCAAGTCTGTTTTGTTCCCCAGTTCTCAGTACGCTGACCCAGTGAAAGTATGCCCAGCATTTTGGGATGGAGTCTTCGTTCCCTTTTCCCTTTGAGTTTTACCTGTTCATTTTCTGGAAGATAACTTTAAGGCAATACTCATTCTTCTGCTTTCACTCCCACTTTGTTTATAGCTCAAATTCTTCAAAATCCCTATTTGAACCTCTAACACTAAAAACAACACTTGAGAATTACAGGGGAAAAAAGACAGCTAAACCCCAGCATCTTTCAAACCCAGTAAAGTCTGTTACCGCAATATAAAAGAAGCAGAAAACTCTACAGGGGCCACAGTGGAGAGGATTCATCTTAAAACTGGAAAATAGGTAGTAATAAACTGCTACTGTCATCCATTATATATCTTAAATCTAATTTGTGTGATGCACTGCAAATAATGATTCTATAACCATTTAAAAAATGCAAGAGCAAGATGCTTCTTCCCTGCTTCTGGCAGGACAGTTAGAAAGCACAGGGATCTCAAAGACAATGAGAGTAGTTTACTTGTGGAGGCCGGCTAGGCGGTGTGCTTATGAGAGGTGCAGGGCCCATGGCAGAGGCTGCATTCAAGCTCCTTTCCCTTTCGTCCTGGTAAATCCGATCGCGTTCAGCTTCTGGCAGCTGCAAGAAGTTCTGCATAGCCCGAAGGTTTACCAGTAAAGACTGAGAGGCAGTCTTCGGATCCTCTTCCTTTCGGAGGATTTCTGAGAGCAAGCCCTGTGGGGAAGGAAGAAAAAAATACACTGGAGAGTTAGCCTGGGTGAGCGCCTGTAAAACAATGCTCTCTGCAGAGGCACTGCAGAGTGTTAGTCCTCTGTCTCCTTTCCACTGGGCTGAGAACAAGAGCAGCAAATGCACTATTCACTCCACGTAGGCACACAGTAACAGCATTGTAGGTAGCAGGGAGACTCACTTGTAGCCCTAACTTTATTAAGCATCTGTTTTACATAAAACATAAACTGAATCTGCCTAATGGATCTCCTTCCTTTTACTGACTTAGCTCGCCATGAAATCTCTCACAGTCAGCAGACAATCACATGACATTAAGAGTAAACGAAATACAGATCGTCCAGAGGCATGACACCAGGGTGTTCTCCGTCTTCCCAGACAAAATATACAGCCAACCTGAAAAACAGCTTGCCACATTTCTTGCAACTTAAACAGCTCTTTGAAAGGAAGCTGTATTTCACAACTAACCTGAAACAATGAACTTGCAATGTCCTCCTGAAATGCTGCCTGACTGACTCAGCTCTGTATTATGTGTAAGTCAGTATTTTGACTTTGACAGTTGTGTATTGGAGTTTAATAGCAAGTGGGGAACCTCAGTTGAATATTTGCCCTTCCTCACCTTCCCCCTCCTTTCATTCTTTCTAACCAGGACAACTCTACTCCTCACCCAGTACATCACCTGGGCTATTTATCTGACTGTCTGCTGTGCAGGACCCGTTTCCTAAGTCCATTTACTCTCTGACCAGTTTCAGAGTCCAGCAAGAGTAAATAAAAGTGAGCACTGTGGAACGAGAGGAAGGAGAAGCCTAACAGAGCATTCATAGGAATGAGCCAGAGATGGGCAAGCTACAGATGAGTGCTTGCCACCAGCAGCTCGTGCAGACCACACCAGGTTTCCTGTGTAATTATTTCAGCTCGGTTCTCAGGAACGGAGCAGGCCTGGTGGTCTGCAGCACCTGATTACCCTAGAAGAGGAAATATTTATGAACTCGTGATTCAACCAGAACTTTAACGTCAACAGATTCTTGAAACCTCTCCCCTGCCAAATTCTTCTTTCAAATATGTCAGGTACATTCTCCTGTCTTGAAGGAACAAGTTGGTGATGGTCTTAGAAAAATGGGGGCAAGGAGAGAGCTGGTATGAGGGACTTGTACTGCAATTGTAACAGCACTGATGTGAGTGTTGCTAAAGAAATAAGACAATTCAAATTATTTGGGAAAACAGAGGGGGAATGGACGGAGGGAGACAGGCGATAAGAAAGCTACAACTTCCCAACCGAAGATACCCAATCCTAAGAGAAGGCAACAGAAAACTGTGGCCCAACCATCAGCCTCCTCTGTAAGGGAGCCAGACGCTCACAGCACCCATGGAAGTTGTCACCTCTCTCAAAGGTCCTATCCTATCAGGAAAAACCCCTTACAAAGGTGCTGTTGCAGAGCCACTGCTCTCAGCTAGCTGTGCTTAAGCAGGTTCAGAGCCCACCCAGTGTAGCTCTGAGCTCTGCAACTGCCCTGTTGCACCCGCATCTTTCAGGGGTTACGAGGAGAGAGGTGTTAACCACCATGCAGGGGCCACTGTGGTCCTCACAGTCAAGGTCAGAATATGTGAGGAAGTAACCTGAAAAACAAGGTGCAGTACCAGGTCACACAGTGTCACAGTACATTAGGGATTAGAAGAGACCTTGAAAGATCATCTAGTCTAATTGCAGTGCCACAGCAGGACCACATAGACCAAGTCGCACAGGTCCAGACAACATCTAACAATAGAGTTTGCCTGCTTCCAATATTACTTCATTGCTACTGCTTCAATTTTCTGAGCACAAAACTTCAGCTCAAGATTGTTAGGCAAGATGCAAAGGGAAAATCCTAGAAAGAAAACAGCAGCTCTCTCAGCCACCCCATCTGCTGACGTGCAGAGATTTACTGATCATTTTACCAGGCTTGAACTGGTTTGCCAAGGCACAAGTCTTGGTATGATCTGATATTGTAGCTCAGGTTGCACGAAAGCTAAATGCTGCTTTGCACAGAGATTATAAACACTGGTTGGCTAAGACACTGCATCGCTGTTCCTCCCTGGTATTACTTTCACACCAAAACCCTATTTTCTTAAAACGTTCCCAGGTCCCGTCGGAAAAAAGAAAGTTTACATGTCACCACAAGTATAATTCACTACTAATTGCACAAAAATCTTCAATAAATATTATCAGGCCTTTCAAAAGCTCATTATGAATTCTTCAAAAATGGAGATAAATGTTAAGTGTCTGCCAATATGAACAAAAACACTGCCTGGCCCTCGGTTTGTCTCCTCTTTGAACGCAATCACTGATTCAAATAGATTTTATCAGCCTGACACAACTTCAAAGCTCCCAGAAGAAAAATGCGATTTGCCCAAACCCCCCCAAAACACGCAGAAAAGCCCTGCATGCTGTTCCTCTCTATCGCGGGGTGCTCCCATCCCGTGTCCTGGTGGAAGATTATTCACTAGCTCCACCCTCGAGCCTGGATCCCGGCCAAGTCAGTTATAAGCAGTCACATTTATCTGTGTCACTCAGTAGCAAGAGGAGAGCTGTCATGATGGTGTAATAGCACCTTTTACCTTCTATTCCGTAGCGATACGGATAGTGTGCTTTTCCTTAAATTACACTACAAAGAATTACACGAACGCAGTGGCAATTTCTGTTATACTTAAGCAGGCAAATTTCTCTCTACCACATCATTTACAGAGCTCAAATTCAATAAAACATTACATGATGGTCCATTACTGTTATCAATTTTGAATAATCCATCTTCATTTCTCATTTTACTGGAAAATAAAGTGTGCCAAAGACAAGTGGCAGGGGGAAAAAAACACCCCACACACCCGCTTCAGAAGGTGGGTTGTGTAAACCTGGCTTTTCTGTTTTACAATGACATAGAGCCGTTTACTGCATCCAAGTGTTCTCTCTTGAAATAGCAATTGTCCAGAATTAGCATGAGCAGAGCCCTAAACACACTGAAGTTTTCACATGTGACAGACGACATTATACATGAACCAAGGCAATGTATCCTGGCACCTAATACTGTAAACAAGCATGGGGGTGATGTAGAGAGAAGGGGGAGAAAAAGGTGTCTGGCAGAAACACTGAGAAGAATGCAAAAACCTTAGGATGAAAAATGGTCATTGGAGGGAAGAACAAAAATTGCAATAATTAGACACGGTGAAACTGCCAAAAAGCACTTCCCCTCCTTTTGTGAAGATGGAGCCAAGGTCACCTCCCTACAGCAGCACCTGGGTTCATGCAGCACATGTCATGGCTAGAAGTGTACACAGAGGCAGGCAGCCCCAAGACACAGTTCCTACCACAACCATGACTAACACCATTCGTTGCTCGTGCAGTACGTACACATCACCGGGCCCCGCACCAGGTTAAACTACACCTTCAAGTCAGGTGGCAGATCTGCTTGTGGGAACCTGGGCTTTCTGCTTCCCGACTCATGTTGACATTGACAAACACGTGGCACAAATGGTAACGGAGTCTTACTTGTTTAGGACTCTGAAGGTGGGTCAGCCAAACACTGATGCTCCACTCCAGCTCTCTCAAGAAAAAACAGTGAAGAGCCTCCAAGGTTAATTGCAAATGTGCAGGGACACTCTACGTCTCTCTGCCCAGGGCAGGCTGTGGCAGAGGTGGGTGCAGGGCACCACGATGTAGGGGACTGCCTCAGTGCATCAGCACTGACACCCCAGTGCTGCTCTAGGCCACCCAGTTATCGCAAGCATCATTTTCTCACCAGCAAACCACAGGAAAACAGACAGCTTGCTCTTTCAAGAAAATAGAGGTGTCTGCACAGTGCACTGACATCAGCTGGAAAAAATACAACATTTATTTATGTGGCCAAACAGCAACTGAAACATGAGCGACTCACTTGACCAAAATTACCCTAACAAAGAGACTGGTAGACACATTCATTTGGTGGTCATGCTTGAGGTTGAACTCAGATCCGCTAGCATGTACCCTGACTCAACAAACCTCTCCGTGGTGCAGTACAAAGTGATAACAGGATTCAATCTGTTTCTTTGCAGTCAGTGAGCTGGAATCGCAACAGCTGAAGGACAAATAACACTTCAGACCGCCCTGTGCTCTGGAGCCTTCCTAGAATGACCGTTGTGAAATTTTCTGTGGGGAGAGGTGCTCCACCCTCCACAACCGCTGTGTTCCCTATAACAATTGCTCTACTGCGTTTGAGCAGCTGTTAATTTTCACTCAAGTCGTAGCTGGACTCCTCTTTGATTAAATATTGTGAGGCACATTCCAAGAACTATGCATTTTTGAAGTTAAGGGTTTGGGTGGAAGTTATCCAAGAAGACATTAAGGATACCATGTCCATTTTCTGAGGTATGGCTGAGGATTTTTTTTCTGTCTTAGAAACAGATCACAGAATCGCAGAACATTAGGGACTGTAAGGGACCCTTCAAGAGATCATCTAGTCCAATCCCCCCGCTACAGCAGGATCACCTAGACCAAGTCACACAGGAACATATCCAGGCGAGTTTTAAACATCTCCAGAGAAGGAGACTAGTAATTATTTTTTTAAAGAAAAAGACACCTTAGTTTTCAGAAATAATTTGACCAAATTGTTTTCTTTGAGCTGTGAGGAGGCTTTGTATTTCTAGTAAACACTTTTGCATCAAGAAAAGAATTACAGCACGCCTATAAAATGAGAGGTGTCGGAATCTTCAGCCAGTTGCACCAAAGTCTATTTTTATTGCCAGCACATTAAGTTGAATTAGTTTATCATTCACTTCCTTCATCAAATTTTATGTTGAAAGCGAATCTCTCCCCTAATCAGAGACCGTATCTCAACACTGGGGGGTTTTTACTGAGAACTCCTAACCAATTTCAGTGAGATCTTCTGCCTTTACAAACCGATGGCACGATACGGTCCCTGGACGTGGCTCAAATGTGCTTACGACAGTTTCATAGTTTTCAGTGGTAAGCCTGAGATAGCTTTTTGTCTGCAAAAACAGTAGATTAATTTAAAACCAACATTTCCACTTGACCTAGCTCTGCCAAAAAAGACAAAAGATATTACTAATACTAGAAAATAACTTCTAAGTAACAGCAGCTTTGAAAGCACTGCCCTACTTTGAGCTAAGTGTGATATCACAGAATCACAGAACATTAGGGACTGGAAGGGACCTCGAAAGATCAAATATTCTTGAATATGCTGTGATGAATTCCTGAGTGCAGCAAGCAGAACAAACCTAAATGTTTTCATGTAAGACTCTCAGGTAGTTCTACTTATGTTTATACTTGGACTTCCAATCCCTAATGATTCTATGATTATCTGTTACCAGGGGTAAAATTAACAATCTTCACTTTTACAAAGGTGAAATGGATTTCAGTGGGACTTTGCTTCATACACAAAGCATGCTGAGATATTTCTTAACAACACTGAGGCTAATACCGTCTAGGCTCCGAGCATTGTGCTTTCCTTTTCCTCATGCTTGCCACAGTCTTATATAGACAACTGCAAATACTAATTTGATTAGCTAACATGATTTGTAGGATATTGTGATATGTTCCTGTGCGACTTGGTCTAGGTGATCTTGCTCTTGCAGGGGGATTGGACTAGATGATCTTTCAAAATCCCTTCCGATCCCTAATGGTCTTTGATTCTGCGATATTACTCTGTGTTCTTTCAAGTAGATTGGGTTGAAAACTGCCCCAATATATTGCAGGTGTATTTCATATCTCATTGTGGGATTTGTTTTCACTGTTCCTTTTGGCGTTTCCTCCCAGTTTTGGGGCACTTTGAACACATTTTACTAAGCTCATTAACCACAATGTCTGGGGAAGAACTGAACTTCCACAAAACTATAAAGAAATGTTTAACAGCGTTTGCAGTAAAAGAACCCCATTAGTAATCAGCAATAAGCAGTTGCACTTGAAACCTAGTCCTACAGTTGCATTCATCACATCTTAAGTGCATCTTCTCATGCTGTGTCATAAATTCAATGTCCTGTCAGAACCAGTCTGCCTTGTATTTCAAGTAGCAAATACTATTCGAGCACAAGTGACAGACCAAAAGCCATGTGCAAAACTGGCTGACAGAAACCAAATGAATGACGCTGAAGGGGGAAGAAAGTTAAGAGAAATCCAGATGCTGTTAGGCAAGTCTGGGAAAGAAGCAACCATATAATAAACTATTTTCTGAATTATTTGATTGGCTTTTTGTCCAGGTAAGATGTCAGCTGCAAACCACTGTAATTTGAAGCTCCTATTACCACTTCAATAGCAATATAGTCCTATCATAGTATCAATAGTTAAAATATTAAATATTACGTTAAACAAAAATCACAGAATCATACAATCACAGAACATCAGGGATTGGAAGGGACCTTGAAAGATCATCCAGCCCAATTCCCCCGCCACAGCAGGATCACCCAGATCCAGTCGCAAATACTACAAGTAACACAAGCCTGGACCGAACTTATGTTCGGTAACCCTTGTGTGAGTTGGTGTATCCCATGCAATTTGGTTTGAGAGCCTCATCTTGAAAACCTCGTCTACTGTTAAGAGGCAAAACACAGAGTTCTACAGAGAATCCACGCTGTGACTATAATTTGTTCTAACTAAAGAAGGATGTAAAAAGTTTTCAGACAATATTAAAATACATACAAATGACACGGTGGTTCAAACCAGGGCGCAGTGCATTTAAAGTACTATTTTACTCTCTAAGCTGTGTAGGGAGAATCACAGAACATTAGGAACTGGAAGGGACCTCGAAAGTTCATCTAGTCCAATCCCCCTGCCAGAGCAGGAGAAACAGCAACATTTGAATTCTACAATGGGCAAATTCCTTAATTTAAAAAAAAATCCAAATCAAATGTACTTAAATATTTTTAAAATATTTCCTACTTTAAAAAATCCTGGTTTATTTTCTGTTAAAACGGATCTCTCAGATTTGGAGATCTTATTATTTGCATCGGCTATACTGATATTTCTTCCATAATTTCTGCCTGATTAAGCAACATGGCATTAAGTTAAATTCATAGAGCAGAATAAATTATAACAGGGTTAGCTTCTAAAACAGGTGTAAAAAATAACACATTTTAGTGTTACTTATCAGCTTTGCTGGGGCTGGCTTTTTCTGCATTGAAGAGCTGAAGTGTATGTTCTGACGTGGACACCAGCAATCTCAGTAACTACTGCTTTTGTAATCAACTATTAAAAATACATGAAAAAAAGAAGATGATCTAAAAATACAGCTTTTATTTTTTAATCTTTTCAGAAGCCTGAGAAGATGTTGTAAGAATTTCACTGGAAAATAATAAAAATCAATAAAATAATAAAAATCAATGCAAACAAGAATAAACCCAAACAACTCCAGTACACCTGTGAAAGAAGACAGGCTGTTCATGCATGCATGTGGTCAGCATGGGGTTTACCTTCACAACATATAAGGCAATCTGGTGGGTGACTTTTTGAATGGTTCTGCATAGAGCTGTTAATTTCCTTTCTAGGGAAGATTCAGCTATTCATAACCCATCGCAGCGAGAGAAACCAAGGTCTCTGCATGAATAGTGGTTATTTCCAAAAATCAATCACTGAAGATTTCTGTAGTGCATCAGCATGGTCACTGGTGCTGCAAGGAAGGGTGTTTCCTTCACAGAAGCTAAGTGACAAGGCAGAAATGAGGAGAGAGCCTTAAAAGGTGACAGTTACTAAACAGAGAGAGAAAGAAAGGGCAATCTAATTAAAAAACAGTAAGAAAAAAAGACAACTGACCTGAGTTCGGTTAAAAGCCACACGTGCAAATACTGCCTGTGAGATTCCTGCTCGTTTCAGTTCGTCACGGACCCACTGGTAGATTTCGGAAGACACCTCTGTGTTTGTTGAGACCTGCTGCTCCAACGGCTTGTTCATGGATCTACTGACAGGAGGAGGGTGGTTCAAGTACTGTTGGTTTAAGGACTGCTGGGCTAGAAGTCTGTTCACTGCATACTGCTGGTTCAGCAACTGGGCCATTACCAGCTGCTGATTTACCAGCTGAGGGCTAATGGGAGTAGATACAAGTCCAGGATGCAGGTTTGGAAGTGGGGTCCGAACTGATGGTTGACTACCATGAGAAAGCTGAACAGGGGATGGAGGCTGTTCGGCTGTGTTCCCTGGGACCGGCTGCTGACCGAAGTTGACATGGTTGGTACTTTGCTGGGATAGTTCAGAAAGGCTATCCATCTCAACTATGGTGGGAAAGAAAAATTGAAAAAAGCCAACGTAAGACTGAAAATCACAAACGTCATGCTCCTTGTGCTAAAAAATTAACAGTATCAAAAGGTGACAAAGCTACTGCACTTTTCAGTCTGTATCAGCAGGCCCATAACATCACTGCTGTGGCTACCTGCCTTCAAGATTTACCAAACTATAATGGTGAGTAAAAATGAAAAACACAACAAGCTGCTCATTGTCATCACTGGATCCTTGGAGGATCCAGCAGAACACCAGAGGCAAAACCACACACTGAAATCCACGTATGGCAAAGGAGTGACTTCCTGAGAATTTTGAAAAGGTACAATGCAACTAAACAGTAAACATGTGGCCGCTGAGAGCATCATAGAATCATTATGGCTGGAAAGGACCTCCAAATCATCAAGTCCAGCCCTCATCCCAACAGCTCCCTAACCCCTAGACCATGGCCTTAAGGGCTAAATTTAGTAGTTTTTTTTAAATACCTCCAGGGATGGGGACTTCATCATCTCCCTGGGCAGCCTGTTCCAGTGCCCAACCACTCTCTCAGTAAAAAACTTCTTCCTAATATCCAATCTAAACCTCCCCTGATGCAATTAATCACTTAATAAATAACAGGAAACAGATGCAGGGTACCTCCAGCAAGGCAATAAGCAACTAGAGAGCAGGGCAGGGATAAGAGGCAGGAAACCACTGTAGAAGACACAGGGGAAACGGTCAGTGTATCCATGTTATGGAAAAGCACATCCTGACCACAGAGACAAAAGCCCCCAGTGACTGATTTTGTTCCTCCTGCGGGGTTCCTGCCATAACATCTGCAATGCCCGAGCACTGGAAATCTGTAACAAGCAGGGTGGTTTGTGGACCACCCCATGCTCTGCTGATTTCTAGATGTTGCATCAATTGTATGGGACTGCTAGGAACTAGTATAATTTATGTAAATTACACAGATGGGCTGCTTTATCTTGCAACCATGTATGCTTGGGTTTTTTTCAGGGGCTTGCAACATGCTTGAATTTTTTTCGTATATTAACTCATCTGCCTCGACACACCCTCCTTTTTAATTAACAGCACATTTTTTTAAACTACAAGAGATCTTCCAGCTCCCCTCCCGTGTGTGATAAGACAATATAGAATAACTCTAGGCTGGTGTAAAGGAGTCTCCTCTTTATCAATGCCTGTCACTCTCTCATTTTAAACAATATCGGTCAGAGAGCTTTTGCAATGCTGGTCTGGAAATGGCCTGAAGAAAAGATGCTTTATTTAAAAAACAAAACTCTATTCTTTTCACAGAAGCATTGTAGCACTTTTCTTACACAAGTAAAGCATATTTTTATTAAAAAGGCAGTGTTTGAGCTTTTCAAGGTAATTACGATCTTCACTGACAGTCATTCAGTGCAAGACCACCCTTTCCTCCTCCACAGGGATTATAGCTGGAAGAAGAAAGCAGCACCTGGATTCCCACCATCATCCCTGTCTTCTCCCTCAGTCCTATCATGGGCAGAAATTTAATAAAATAAAAAGCAAGATGGTTGTTCTGCAGAGAGATCTGACTCAGGAGCCTGGTTCAGTTCTACGGCAGAGCACCCACTGCTCCTCCTCCACGTGGCCCTGAGGCCACATGCTACCTCTCTCTCCCTTCAGCACTAGGTTACACAGGAATAACACACAAACACGCTGTATCCTGTGCACTAGCTTAACAGTTCCCAAACAAATGGATGGTGAACCTGTCTTGGCAGGGCACAGAGGGGGTATTTTGCAGGGAGCGCTGTGGCAATGGAGATGTGAGAGGATGCTGTGGAAAGGCTACCCTCCCACGGAGGCCCTCTGTTGCCTTCAGACTACCTGAAACCAAATGAAATCTTACCAGCAGAGCCTCGGTGGCCTCAGGAGAAGGGTCTGGTATTGAACAGAAGGTACAAAAAAGGGAATGGAAAGAAGCTGCCTTTTTTTACTAGCGGAAAATAGATATCAACCCAAGTGGGCCATTCACTTGGAATAGTAATTCACGAAATTATCACAAAAGTGATGCATTGTCTTCATTACAGCCTTAAGCTATAAAAGGCAAGGAACTCGTTTTGGTAGATGAATGATTTTGCTTGAAATACTGAAAGCTAAGTCAAGCTCAAAATTCAATCCAAACAGAGGTCCCATTTCTTCACTCTGTTGAAAACTGTTGAAATTTCCTGATATAAAGAGTTCACAGAATCACAGGCCCTTTTCCTATGCCCAAGTGTTTGTTAAGGTGTTAAAATCACAGACCACTAAGGATTGGAAGGGACTTTGAAAGATCATCCAGTCCAGTCCCCACTGACAGAGCAGGATCCTGTAGATCAAGTCACACAGGAACACGCCCAGGCGGGTTTTAAACGTCTCTAGAGAAGGAGACTCCACAACCCACCTGGGCAGCCCCTTCCAGGGCTCTGTCACCCTCACCGTGAAGACGATGTTAAAAGATTTAAGAAAGAGTTTTAAAAAGGGACAGTATAGAAGGATAAAATGTATTACAGAGGGAGCTGGGTCTCTTTAGCCTGGAGAAACAAAGACTGAGGGGTGACCTCATTAATGTCTATAAATATGTGAAGGGTGAGTGTGAGGAGGATGGAGCCAGGCTCTGCTCAATGGATCTAATGATAGGACAAGGGGCAGTGGGTGTGAGCTGGAACAGAGGAGGTCCTACATCAATATGAGAAGGACCTTCTTCACAGTGAGGGTGACAGAGCACTGGAAGAGGCTGTCCAGGGGGGTTGTGGAGTCTCCTTCTCTGGAGACATTTAAAACCCGCCTGGGCGTGTTTCTGTGTGACTTGATCTAGGTGATCCAGCCATAGCAGGGGGATCGGACTGGATGATCTTTCGAGGTCCCTTCCAATCTCTAATGTTCTGTGATTCTGTGTAAATAATCTGTCCCACTGATGGAGCAAACAATCATCACGACTTGTTAAAATGAATTGATGAAACTACAGAATTCCTGTTGCAAAGCAGTGATAGTTATAGGAGCCTGTTTCTTTAAATAATGTTAGCTGGAGCGAGGGAAAAAAAAATACATACATTAAAAAAATCAGTTTGCCACAGTTCCAGGAGCAGTTATTCTGGGCAGTAGGAGAACTCTAGATTTACGGAATGACAGTTCTACATCTCTGGCAATCCAAGTCAGTTTGGCTATTTCAATAGCAAATATTTATTTAAATGAATTCGTTCACTATACATGTACTTTCTGCATCTACTCATCAAAAGCATCCCAAACGTAATTGTGAAGGGACCTGGCTTCCTATATGACTGTGACAGACCTCAACATGACACATAATTGTATGTATCCACCATTTTTTTTTGCTTACCCATCATATCTTTTGCCTTCTTGAAATGTTTATACCACCTTCCAAATTCCTGACATTTTGCTGCGGAGACATTTGCATAGTAAGTGCTGTTCACAATGGAAGAAATCATACTCTGTGTGAAAAGGGGAGAAGAGAAAAAACAACCTGTAATACAGAGCAAAACGAGTCAAAGCACAGATTATTTCAACTGTTGATACCATGGTATTTTTAGAGTTTAATAACCACGTTGCATTTTTAATCCCATGGTCCAAAGCCTTTTCAAAAAGAGTCATTAATTGAGCATCAAAACAAACCAAGGTACACTGTAAATGGCAGCAAAAAAGCAGATGGACTAAACGAAGAACAAAGTTATCGACCAAGAGACATCAGGCAAAGGGAATGGACTCTGGACAGAAGACGCTGGTCTTAAAAGCACATTTTGTTGATACTATTTCTGCTTTTAGATTTCATTTACCCTTCACGTACCCACACAAGTTTACAGGCATACAAATCCTACACTGATTCCAAAAATGCAAGCTATGCCCCAAGTTACCCACGCCCACTCATCACTTTGTGCCACTTATCTGAAGGCAGACCCTAGAAAACCATCAGATGGAAGTTTACCTGAATTACCTATTAGTAGTATTAAGAAAATGGGGGATTAGAGAAGAATTAAAGACATATGGAATGGCCCAAACCAAACCCAGACTTGCTTTTCCCAAAGAGCGTATTTTAAGTGTTTCCCAGAAACAGGCTTAAGAAAAGCTCTTATTGTCAGGTCTAAATCTGTAAGTGAGTATTAGCTGCAAAATAGATCAAAGGATAGAAACGATTTTTTTTCCCTCAAAGGTTTTCGAGATATCAGATGGCTACAGTGAGAAATCTACCTTCTGCTCAGTTTTGACCAAGTTTAAAACAGTGGGTTTTACCACACAGAGAACTTTCAGTTCTATTACATTCTTTTATAAAATAAATTAAGACTAAGCCTTGCGAAATGAGGTAATGCTCCTACTTGAAAATTATACTCAGTATACGATGTACGAGCAACAAAATGAGTAAAAGCCATTTCAAAAGACGCTTTAGGTCACCCTTTAGATTTCTATGTGAAATTCCTTTTCTACGTAAGTTACTTTTAGCTTAACTCCAGGAACTGTCCTGTGTATTGAGAAAACAATGAGAGCCAACAAGAGAAAGCCCTGATGACCTAGGTGATCCTGCTGCGGCAGGGGGATTGGACTAGATGACCTTTTGAGATCCCTTCCAAGCCCTAATGTTCTGTGATACTGTCATGTTCCTTTGCTATTCAGCATGTAATACTTAGCTATATTTGTGCTGTTGTAGAATCCATGTGTGACGCCAATCCTTTGTTACACAAACTGCAATAACCACTGGAAGAAAGATTTTGGAGCACAAATGAAATAAATACTACTGTAAGTCTTTTTTCTACAGGGCTAGTTCGGCTTCCCAGTATAAGTACCTTGATTATTGATCTTAATGAAGTTCATTATAACCATTTTCTAACATATTACTCAGTAACAAGAGGCTCGGAACAGCTAGAATGAGGCAGTATTACTTATGCCAAATGTGGATACCCTGTACTCACCTGGCAGCTATTCTAATGTTTCTCTAAATCACCAAAATTCTAACCACTCCTTGATATTAATCTAGGATTTCTGAAATTAGCTGGAAGCCTTTTGTCAGTGGTATAAAAGACGCATGAAATCTTAATAGACTGCTGCAATTCTAGCCCGAATGACCTGAGCCCAATTTCAATCTCTAATAACAGCATCATTAATGTCTAATACTTTACAAAATTATTGTTAAAGGTCTTTTACAGATTTTAAACGTGGGTACAATACAGAAGGTGTGATTTAAAGAGTTCTTTGTACCTGAACTGGTAAATTATACAAATGTACAGTTCTTGTACACGTGAAACCCGCAGATCTACCTGCATGTGCAAAGTGAGCAACCGCACACAGAACAGGCCACCACTCCACAGCAGCTCGTGGATGTTTTGTGGATGTCATTTAGACTTCAGGGTGGTCGTCTCTCATTTTACTTTGCCCCTTTCCGATGTCTTCTCCTGCCCACGCAACTTTAGTACGTATGAAAACACACATATTAAAATAATTACCTATTATTGATAGAGATGTTTTTCTAGTCCTCTCTTCTACGTAATTTTACAATGACATGGCAGCTTGTGATGCCCCTTGCTTCTTCAGGAATAAATTTAATAGTTAGTCTATTTTACAACCAAACAGGGAGCTGGTCTGTTTAAACAACATTGCTAGGAATTTAGGTTTTTTTGACAAAAAATGTGAGTTTCAGTCTCTGATGGCTAATATTGGGATTTTACTCCAGCTCCTCAAAACAGATAAAAACAGAGAAACCCACAGACATTATCAACTCATTTTAAAATGAAAATTATCCTGCTTTTTCTTTGAGAACACTTCATGCAAACATTCAAGTGATATTACCTCCGCTAAGAATCCTCATCAGGAGGAATCAATGATTTATTTACTAATTCACTGAAGGCAAAATTTTACAAGCCAGATAAAATATAACTACCTTGTTAACTCGGAAAATAACTTGACAGCACTGAATGTCATTGTTTCTATGCTTTATTTATTGTCATCAAACCTGCAGTCACATCAACGCAGAGAAATGCACTTTGCTATAGCTGTAGAATTTCTGCTTCACAGAATCACAGAATGTTAGGGATTGGAAGGGACCTTGAAGGATCATCCAGTCCAATCCTCCTGCCACAGCAGGACCACCTAGACCAAGTAATAGCAGTCTACACATACAAATGTCTGCTATGCTTAGGGCCTAAAACTTATCATTAACCCTATGAGTTAGTGGTCATCAGAGATCCACAAACTAGACTGGAGGCTTATTTAAGTTTTTGTTATTTCCCAGGTCATTACATCTGAGGAGCTCCCCATGTCTTGGCTTATACTTATCACTAATCTGAACGAAAATATATTTGAGGCTCATCACACTCAGGTACTACTGTACATAGGCATTCCTTATCTGTGAGGCACAGAGGCAGATGCTTTCCATATACAAGGATGATGAATATAAATATATCTTACAAATACTCTAATATATCACACTCATCACTCATAGCCTGACTTCTTTTTCACACCTTGCAATGAAAGTGGATAGAATGCAAAACCTGGTCAGATCCTCAGCATTAAGGTCTCTCAGAGATGTGTCACTGAAAGTATGGTACAAGACCATATTTCCCCCTTTCCCCGTTCTCCAACCCTCCTGGCCCCACACCCCCTTCTCTTGCAGTTCCGTTCTGAGAATCACAGACCATTAGGGATTGGAAGGGACCTCGAAAGATCATCTAGCCCAATTCCCCTGCCAGAGCAGGATCACCTAGAACAAAGATCTCATCTGCAATGGTATCACCTTCAGAGAAATGCCACTATTCTGGAATTATACCATCTGTTACACCCCAAGTGCTCTTTTTTTTTTTAGCCAAATAAGTTAATTGTAATTACGTAGTGAACAACTGTGTGGAGGTAACGGTAGATTTTGTTCTGAAGTTCAGCTGAGGTTCACCCAGTGTAGTTTGAATCAAATCCCATTCTCTCAGGAAGATTATATACCTGAGATTTAAAAACCACACATCATCATTTCTCTAAGAAGTTAGGGAAATCCCTGGGGAAATATCTTTAATCTCAACCAGAACTCTTTTTATATGCCTGAGCAATAAAACTTGATAAAACAGTAGCATCAGACACCATTTGTATCGTGCCAGAACCTAACGCAAAGTCCACCCTGCAGGACACGGGAAGAACCTGAGTGTTTCATGCCAGCTGCTCGCTGCAGCCACCACTGTGGTTGCTACAAGGGAAGCGCTTCTGAGTCATTGCCTCTAACACCGCACTCCAACCAGGTGAAGTTCTGTGCGAGCACTGCTAAAAGTATACTGTTGTCCTTTTTGCAAAACAACAAAACCAATGTTAATCAGGTTAATTCAATCATCTAAACCAAAACTGTTCATGTTTTTCTGCCAAATCAACCAACCACAGCAAAATCTGTTATCAGTGATTGCTCAGCTTCCAGTCAAAAAAGCTTTTAACCCCCACAGTCCCAAAACTTCCCATAATAACCTTACAATTATTTTTATATAGGCAGAATGAAGTTGTTTTCATGCCTCATGAAGGGGTAGTTGGGCTGCAGTATTTACAGAGAACAAATACATGTTAGCAGATTTAACAGAGGGTAACAGCCACGGCAGCTTCCTAAAAGAACTTGGCTGAATTAGATATTGGGGATTCCCTTGCAAATGAAACACTTCCCTCAAAAGGGCATTGTAATGAAAACTTATTTGGGCCTTCCAGGTTGTTTAACTAGGAACAAAAAATCCGAGCTTTTTTGCTACTCATTCATCAGTGTTTAAAGCTTTGAGCGCGTTCAGCGGAAGGGGCAGGGGCTGCAACAACTTATTTACACAATTATCTAAATACGATTAAACAGCTGATGGACAAATATTAAACTGGAAAATGTATAGTCATTTCAGCTTAATGTAATCCTCTTTCTGTAAACACCCAAGATGATTTTTTTTCCAACCAGAACAGTCCTGACATCTCATAAGCCTAAGGGTGAATAGCAAGAGATTGTTTTTGATAGTTATAAATATTCAAAAGACATACGGACCATCTGCTTTCATAATACAGGTAAAAGCAAGACTGAAATGGTGACTGCCGTATAAAAATGGTTCTTTTAACAAAGTCTTCCTCTCCTCGAAAACTATAAAGACAGATGTCAAAAACTGTTTACACAGGGTAATCAGGAGCGTGCAAAATGTAATATTCCTTTTACACACAGCGCTTGCTAAAGAGATTTTTTTTTTTTCCCTTTTTCTTCCCATCTGTGTGTTGCCACACATTTCTACAAGTTAAAAACATTTTTTCAAACAGAGATCTCATGAATACCCAAAAACATGCTATCTGGTTTCTGAATGCTAATTAATTTCAACTAAGGAATCTGTTTTTTTTTTTTCTCCTGCAGGAATGGGCCGCCCAGGGGGGTTGTGGAGTCTCCTTCTCTGGAGACGTTTCAAACCCGCCCGGACATGTTCCTGTGTGACTGGATCTAGGTGATCCTGCTGTGGCGGGGGGATTGGACTGGATGATGTTTTGAGGTCCCTTCCAATCCCTGTGATACTGTGAATGCAAGCTTTTGAAACAGAGCACTTCGACAGTAACAGACACTGCAAACAGAACACCCCACAAGTTTTAATTTTGCACTACTTTGACACTGGCTATTTTCACGACTGTTTTGCATTCAAACCCGCATCTGCTAAATCTGGGTATTAGACAGACAGCAACTACTCACAGCATCACAGAACATTAGGGATTGGAAGAGACCTCAAAAGATCATCCAGTCCAATCCCCCTGCCACAGCAGGATCACCTA
>JAOXOE010000506.1:22850632-22866448 GCA_028565055.1 Phoeniculus purpureus
GTTTTTAAACACCTCCAGGGATGGGGACTCCACCACCTCCCTGGGCAGCCTGTTCCAGTGCCCAGCCACTCTCTCAGTAAGGAACTTCTTCCTCAGATCCAATCTAAACCTCCCCATACGCAACATGAGGGCACTTCCCATCGTCTATCATTAGTAATTTGGGAGAAGAGACCAGCACTAGCCTTGCTACAACCTCCTTTGAGGTAGCTGTAGAGCAAGGTCTCCTCTCAGCCTCCTCTTCTCCAGACTAAATAACCCCACTTCCCTCAGCCACTCTTCATAAGGACTGTTTGCCAGCCCTCTTCCCAGCCTCACTGGCCTTCTCTGGCCCCGCTCCAGCACCTCAATGTCCTTCTTACACTGTGGTGCCCAAAACTGGACCCAGCACTCACAGTGCAGTCTCACGAGTCCATATGATGGGCAAATTGTAAACAATCAATGGAATTCTTCTAAAATTACAAGGATAGCGACAATCTTTTGGTCTTCATGGTTCATTCCTGAAAACATTTACAGTACTTGATCTGCAAATATTCTAACCAGAGAGTGAGTGGGCAGTTGCAGAGGCTGTTGAGGTTTACTTTGTTGAAAGACTAAAACCTTCACAACAATATGCTTTCTTTTTGTTCAAGCCAAACAAAAACCCCCGTAAGTATTGAAATTAGCCTCAGGTTCAGAATCCACAGAGCTCATTCATAAACGTCAGCTCAATGAAAATGTATGGAATGCTTGCTTAAATTTGGGGAAAATTAATCCTATAGACCTGTCTAATGGTGAATTTTAAGTAAAGTTTTAAAGTTTTATTTCTGTTTGAGCTAAAGAAGCAGGAACCGCTGCTGGTAATGCAATTGAATTTACACTTGAACGTAACAAGCCTGATTTTTCTCCTCTGACACTCACTGGAGTCTAGAGCAATTTCCAGCTGATTCGAATAATTTATGCTGAAGGCAGATTTGGGCCACTGTTTGGGGTTGAGGTTTTTTTCCTTATAGTCTTACATGAAGTGGAGAGAACCACAAAATCGTAAGGAAATAGAATCACAGAATCATTCAGGTTGGAAAAGACCCCTGGGATCATCGAGTCCAACCATCAACCCTACTCTACAAGCTCACCTCTAAACCAGATCCCCCAACACTACATCTAAGTGTTTAAATATTTATAACTCAGAGTGGGTCACAACTCTTCAGTTGCCCATGTTATGTTGCTTCTAAAAAAAGCCTAATGAGGAGGTTGAGGAGAGACCTTGCTGCTCTTTACAACTACCTGAAAGGAGGTCGCAGAGTGGTGGGGATCGATCTCTTCTCCCAAGTCATGAACAACAGAACAAGGGGAAATGGCCTCAAGTTGTGCCAGGGGAGGTTTAGATTGGACATCAGAAAAAATGTGTTCCCTAACAGAGTGGTCAGGGATTGGAACAGGCTGTCCAGGGAGGGGATGGAGTTGCCATCCCTGGAGGTGTTAACAAAACACATTGTTTTGTTAACAAAACACGTTGGAGAACACGGTCTAGTGCGCATGGTGGGGTTAGGTTGACGGTTGGACTTGATGATCTCATAGGTCTCTTCCAATCTCAATGATTGTATGACTATGATTGTATGACTATGCTGACTGGTTTGTACAGCTTATGCTATCACAAGAACATTACAGACCTCAAGTGATTCACAGAACATTAGAGATTGGAAGGGGACTTGAAAGATCACCTAGTCCAATCCCCTGCCACAGTAGGATCCACTAGATCAAGTTGTACAGGAACATGTCCAGGCAGGTTTTGAACGTCTCAGGAGCAGGAGACTCCACAATCTCCATGGGCAGCCCATTCCAGTGCTCTGTCACCCTCACCATAAAGAAGTTTTACCTCGTTAAAGACACCAGTGTTCAAATAATGAAGCTGATGAATCTAAGCAGCAAGGCAAACCCCCCAAAACTCAGTTTTTAAAGCCGAGTAAATTTGCCAGGCAACATTACACTGAATATAAAGAGAGCACAAAGCAAAATATAAACATTAGCCACATGTAAATATGTTTGCAGAACTTTCAGGATGTTACTACTTTTCAAACTGACAAAGTTTAATTTGACACCTTCTGTTCTAAAACCTTTGTTTCTATTCCGAATCACGCCTTTAGCTGCTATCAATCACCGTGCTCTCCCCATTACTTAAAATACTGGCAGGGGCCCTGGATAAACTGAAAATGCCATGCAGATGAATTCTGAGATAATATGTTCAAACCTGTTATATACAACACAAATCCTGTAAAGTTATGTATTGTAAACCTACATTTATTGGGAACTCAAAGTCTTAAATCCATCTGCTACAAAGAAAATACTGTGATGCACTTTCAAGCAACCAAGTACCATCTGCAAAGGTCTTGCTACAGTAAGCAAGAAAATGGTGAAAAAAAAAAAGATGCTAAATCTAAGATATTTAAAATAAATAAGAGTCTTCTGGGTGGTTTTTCTGATGGGGATTTAGTGTAGAAACATAAGACAGCAGCGGGAGAAAAAAAACCTGTGAAAGCCAAACTGCCAAAGTACTGCAGGAAAAGCGCAAAGGGGATAACTGCCAAACATTAGGCGCTGCAAGACCCAGGAGCATGATTATTTTAAAGAAAGCGTCTATGCATTTTAGCTCTGTAGCTCAGTGCTGTTTTCTTCAGACTGACCTGCGCTGTCTTTAAATAAAATTTGCTGTTTTAATGGAGAGTTTCGAACAAACTGTTTTCTGTGCGACTCGGTCTAGATGATCTTTCAAGATCCCTTCCAAACTCTAATGTGCCTCTGGTAGTTTTTACCATTAAAAGAAGAAAAAAACCCGCCCAAATATAATGGAAATACGGACACAAGGTCTAAACACCAACCCTAAAACAAACCCCCAAATATAATGGAAATAGGCACGCAAGGTATAAATGCCACCCCTAAAACAAAGCGCGTTTCTTTTCAACGGACCATAACTCGATCAAAGAGGGCAGCATTACAATCAGAAAGGCTGTAATAAGCAAAAGGCAGTGTGCAACAGACACATCTAGTCTGGGAAGGAAGAGCTTCTAGGCTTGAAATCTTTTGTTTGGTGACTTCCTTTTAGTGATCACAGAACATTAGGGATTGCAAGGGACCTCGAAAGATCATCCAGTCCAATCCCCCTGCAAGAGCAGGATCACCTAGATGCAGTCGCACTGGAACATGGCCAGGTGGGTTTAAAATGTCTCTAGAGAAAGAGACTCCAGAACTCCCTGGGCAATTCCTTCCAGTGCTCTGTCACCCCCACTGTGACAATGGTCCTTCTCATATTTATGTATAACCTCTGTTCCAGCTGATACCCATTGCCCCTTCTCCCATCATTAGATGACCCTGACTAGAGCCTGGCTCCATCCTCCTGACACCCGCCCTTCACATATTTATAAACATTAATGAGGTCAGCCCTCAGTCTCCTTTTTTCCAAGCTAAAGAGACCCAGCTCCCTTAGCCTTTCGTCATCAGGGAGATGCTCCACTCCCTTCATCATCTTTGTGATGACACTAATTTGCCAAAGGATGAGTATTCCTTACAGAATGACTAATAAAAGACTCCATTTCTTAGAAAAGCTGTAATTTTAATCTCGGAAGGTAAAACATTTTAGGGCATCAATGCCAATATATGAACTGGTTTTCTTTGACATAGGATATGGGCTGCCCAGGGGGGTCGTGGAGTCTCCTTCTCTGGGGACGTTTAAAACCCGCCTGGACACGTTCCTGTGTGACCCGGTCTAAGTGATCCTGCTGCGGCAGGGGGATTGGACCAGATGATCTTTTAAGGTCCCTTCCAATCCCTAATGTTCTGTGATTCTGTAATCTGCGATTCTTTGGCATCATGCTCTGGGACACACAATGTAATAAAAATGTAAGAGACCAGTCTAAACAGGGAGGTGTTTTGATACAACCATTTTAGCAGAGAGTGTGCGTTGCATTTCAGCATCTCCTATTAACAAAGACGAAGGGTAGAATCCATTAAACAGTACTTCTGTCTCCAAAAAATTGAGTACTGTCGACTAAACTGAGCTGGGCATTTGGAATGAGCACTTTTTCAGCGACTAACTCTAACGCCGGCAATTTATCATTCAGCAAATCATTTTCTACTTTTACAAGAATCTAAGTGTTACTTATGCTAATGAAGGCTGGGTTTAATCTGCCCACAAGCATGCTAATAAAGGGCATTTTTGTTATTTACAGTGCTGAAGGCACTCCAGTTTAGAGAACACAGAGAGGAAATTACGCTCGCTCCAACATGGGCTCTTCTTTGTCTGAACAACCCACATCCTTCGTCTTCAACACAAAGCTCATAGACAAAACAAAGCAAAAGAACTCGTGGACTTTACTGTAAATCACACAATCACTCAGGTTGGAAAAGACCCTTGGAATCATCAAGTCCAACCGTCAACCCTACTCTACAAGTTCAGCCCAAAACAGTTCCCCCAACACTACATCTAAACACCGCCAGGGATGGGGACTCAACCACCCATCCACCTTGCTTCACGATCTCATTCTTGTTCCAAACGGCTGTGCTCATCATAGTTACTCCTATTGCTTTTCCAAAGAGAACCCAGGTACAGAAGAGGCCAACATCTCCACTGCAGTATGTGCCCATAGTCTTAGCCTTCAGTATTAGAACTTGTCAGCTGCTCACTGCACGGAAAGGTTGCATTTGAAAAAGTCATAATCCTTTGAGTGAGATACATAATGGTAGCAAAGGAGTACTGAAAGCATTTTAAATTATTTACTAGGTTAAAAGGGTGAAATGGTACTTTAAATACATCAAATTTCATCATCTCGGCCATTTTTTGGTGGCAAAGTGGTATTGATCTTTCCAAATGCTTAAAATTAACTATTTCCAGAAGGTCATTATTTGATTAAAGGCATTAAAGTTGAGGGCAAGAAATGATGCACTTTGTCTTCTTTCCCATTCAAATAATCAGGTAATTTAATCAGAACTATCCCTTCATGTCCTGTAATAAAAATGTTTGTCTTAAGATACTGTTCTTTACCTAACATATTAACCTTTAAATGTTATGAAGTACTTAAGAATAATCTCTGCTTAGAGAAGATTCTTCCATAATGCAATGAGAGGATCTCCAGCATTTAAATTGATAAGGCCAGATTTCCCCTACGCATTGATTGGAAAACGCATTAGACCCTTCACCTGAGATTTCTCACAGTGTTCCACCGGACCAGAAATTCGGAGAGTTTGGAATCCGTAAGCTGAATGCAAATGGCATTGGGAAGCAAAGAGAACAAATGCCACTTGAGCACAAATACAACCAGTCGGTAACGATGGATTCTGCTTTAATTTATCACAGAATCACAGAACATTAGGGATTGGAAGGGACCTCATCTAGTCCAATCCCTCTGCCACAGCAGGATCACCCAGACCAAGTCGCACAGGAACATGTGCAGGTGGGTTTTAAACACCCCCAGAGAAGGAGACTCCACAGCCCACACTGGGCAGCCCCTTGCAGTGTTCTGCCTCGGTTACATCTGTGCTATCTGGAAAAGTAGAGCAGGATACACCCGCCATGGGGTAAGAACAGGGCACTTAATTCAAAATTCATTTTCAGTCTGAGATGACTTCAATCTGACTTCTTTTTGGGTTCAGACGTGGGAACAAGCCTGGATGATGACAGTAGTCCTTTTTAGCCTTAAGTGTTCTTCAGGTATTTCCTGACCACATGTTTATCTAAAGCACATAAGTTCTCCTGACTACTGCCTATGCAAAGCTGAACTCGATGTTTAAAACCTGCCTGGACATGTTCCCGTGCAACTTGGTCTAGGGGGTCCTGCTGTGGCAGAGGGATTGGACTAGATGATCTTTTGAGGTCCCTTCGAAAGTGTTCTGTGATTCTACCTCTCCTTTAGGAACAGACCTTAATACTTCACATAAAAGCTGAAGTCTATTAAGTCTACTGGGTATTTTAATTTTAGGAGAACTAAGATTCTACCAGACTCAGTAGTTTATGATAGTTGCCAATACATTTGTAGGGAAACCTTTTCAGTGTAGCTCATATTTTCAAGTTATTTGAACCACTGGCTTCTGCGAGACACATACACATTCAGGTGTTTTTGGAAACTGCTGAGGATACTTTGGGATTTCCCTCTTTGTCTCACAAAACAGGAAGCAGCATAAGCTGCTTGTCAGCCTGTTGTAGAAGATGAGCAGATAAACCATAATACAAGTGCTTCTTGGAATCATAGACTGGCCAGGGTTGGAAGGGACCTTAAAGATCATCTAGTTCCAGCCCCACCCTGCACAGGCAGGGACACCTTCACTAGAGCAGGTTACTCAGAGCCCCAGCCAACCTGCCCTTCAACACTGCCAGGGATGGGGCAGCCACAAAATGCCTTGGGCAACCTGTTCCAGCATCTCAGCACCCTCACAGCAAAGAATTTGTTTGTCATGTCCAGCCGCCTTCTTGAGACACAGCTGAAACGATAATAATGTCCCAAGATAGATGGTTGCCTCGGTATTTTTGCTACATTAATCAGCCTTAGGTTTCAGGCTTTGCCTTTAAGGATTCCCCCGAATCAGAGAAAGTTGGAAACGTTGAGCTGTCCTTTATCTCCAGATATTGCTGGTTTATCTGTTTTATTGACTTTCATTACTAGAACATTGAAAAGAGAAGCCAGCTGTGAATTTTAAGTACATCTGTATCTGCCACCATAATAGATGAGATTTAGCAAAACAAACAAACTGAAAACCCCACAACCTCATACAGCTTTTCAAAAAGAAAGGTAAACCTCACTAGCAGGAAAAGCTTCCTTTGTAGAATAATGAAACGGATTAAGCCATTTCCTTAAATTTCTTATCCAACCAATTCTTCAGCTACACCATCTGTCTGGATGCTACTTCCACCTCTTCCCTGCTTTGTCAAAAGCAAATGACCCAGCAGCTAGCAGTGCTACTGATGGTGTTTCACTGCAACTCCTTAGTGGTGTTTTAGGGAAAAGGATTCACACACACACAGAGAAGCACACAGAACACATTAGGGATTGGAAGGGACCTCGACAGATCATCCAGTCTGATCCCCACCGCCGCAGCAGGATCAGCTAGACCAAGTCGCACAGGAACATGTCCATTCCTAACATCTCTTCTCTCTGCCTTTTCTCCTCTGTAAGTGCAGCACTTAAACACCTATTTTTTAGTCTTGAAACATCCAAACTAATAAACAGGAAAAGCAAAACCTGTACAATTTAACAATAAGCAGCAAACTACAACACCAAAATGACAGTGTCCTTCTCTGGAGACATTGAAAACCTGCCTGGATATGTTCCTGTGTGACTTCATCTAGGGGATGCTACTGTGGTGGGGGGATTGGACTGGATGATCTTTCAAGGTCACTTCAAATCCCTGACACATTGAGTGGTGTGGTTCTGCGTGACCTGGACAGCTGTGGCCTTGTCTGTCATATTAGACCTCTTCCTCTACCCAGAGCCATGGTGGGTGGCTGAGCCAGTGCCACCAAAACACTTGTGAGGTTAGGTGTGGGGCAGTATCAGAATTGGGGGGTACAGTACAAGCACTTGAGAGTCACCACCAGCTCAGGGAAAGAACAAACCTAACCCGTAACTCTAAAGCCAACTGAAAACTTAAGTGTAATTGCTTTTTAGTGGAGTACAGAGGGAATGGACTAATCTAAATGAAAGGCTTCTCCCAGGCTTGGTTCCTCTACTCTCAGCCTCCTCCACCCTTCCTTTTCCTTGTTGAAATGGCTCCATTTCACAGCAACGCCTTCCATCGCGTAGCAGGGCTAGATAGGCGCAAGCTCTAATCACAAACGTACTGCGCATCCCTTTGAACATCTTACAGAAAACGCAACTACAGCTACATGGAAAAAAAAGGGGGAAAAGTAACAGATGCAGAAAAAAAGTGGGTGAAGCTTTCTTCTGCCTCCCTCTGCTTCAGATCCTTCCTCTTTCATACACACAAGTCAACTGGCACTGGAACTGTGAGATACGTGCCACAAAAATGGACTCGACTGTGAAAACGAATCTAAACAGGAAAAAACAACTGCTAATTATTAAAGAAGTCATCTTATTCTGGGACATTACTTTCTATAGTGAGTGCAGGCGCATAACACGGGTCAGCGGGTTTCACAGAGGGCGACTGGTGATACAGAGCCCTTTATCTCCTACTTAAGCAGTGAGAAGTACTGATGGCACTGCAGGACCGATGCTTCCCTTGAAAGTAAATACATCTCTAAATCCAACCATGACCCTTAACAGCCCATATTTATTTTTCCTTACACCTAAAATCGATTTTTTGTATGGCCACTATATCTGCACCTTAGTTAGGAAGAGTCTTTAACAGAAGGAATCACAGAACATTAGGGACTGGAAGGGACCTTTGAAAGATCATCCAGTCCAATCCCCCTGCCACAGCAGGATCCCCTAGATCCAGTCACACCGGAACACGTCCAGGTGGGTTTTAAACGTCCCCAGAGAAGGAGACTCCAACTTTAAAAATCTTTTTGCTACTCTCAATTTACAAGTGAACAGCAAATGTTTGTTGTTACACTGCTTCCAGGGATTTAACACTTGCTTTGGGGAAAGACCTCCAGTAAAAAGGCCACAGGGCCAACGTGTCATTTCTATAGTGACTTATCTGCACGTGTACCATGTTAGAGTCTGTTTTGTTCTTAAAGATCAGCATTTTGCAGAAGGAGAAATACATGGCTCCTTGTCATATGGTTTTTTTTCTTCCAGAATTCCTTTTGGATCGGGGAAGCTCTACCACACACTGAGGAATCACAGGCTCACAGATCTTTGGACTTCATTGTAAATTCAGTTCTGCTGACAAGATGTTCCAACAAGCAACATTCCTCCAACACACGCACAGCTCAAATCTGTTCTCAGACATCCCTTCACTTTTCCATGGCCTAAATAAATGTTTTCATATAGATTTGAATTAGACATTTAAATATTCTGAAAGAATTTAACTTGTCTCTTGCAGTTCAGCTGGCTTCTGCAGCTCCCAGTTCTGGGCTGAAGAATGCTTAATGCTTTGATGATGCCAAGGGTAAGGGGAGTCTTATGGACCTTGAAATTTTCCACTACTTTTCTCCAGATTTTGTTAACCACAGAAACAGTCAGAAAATTAATAGTGTCAAAATCTTTCCCATCCACACCTGGGAAAGACAGTAAATGAGAAGGGAACAGCCAGAAGCCTGTATCTCATCCACAGAAAAAATCAAGGCAGTGCATAACAGAATCACAGACCATTAGGGATTGGAAGGGATCGCGTAAGATCATCCAGTCCAATCCCCCTGCCATAGCAGGATCCCCTAGATCAAGTCGCACAGGAACATGGCCAGGTGGGTTTTAAACGACTCCAGAGAAGAAGACTCCCCAACCCCCTGGGACAGCCCCTTCCAGTGCTCTGTCACCCTCACGGGGAAGAAGTTCCTTCTCAGACTGATGTGGAACCTCCTGTGTTCCAGTTCACATCAGCTGCCCCTTGTCCTATCATTAGATGACACCGAGCAGAGCCTGGCTCCATCCTCCTGACATCCACCCTTCACTATTTATAAACATTAATGAGATCACCCCTCAGTCTAGAAAGTTAAATACCCTGACTTGTAGAATGGTTGCATGGGGCACAGACGTAAAGAATAGGGGAGCAGGATCACAAGGGAGGCTGGAGAGATTCAGCTTCTCCTGCCTGGGTGGAAACCAACACAAGAGCATTTTCAGGTAGTTTGTCACAAGGGAAAAGCTCCTAGAGAGAGCAGTGCTTACTGTTAGACTTTTCCTCAGTGGCCGAGAAAACCACCGACCAAGCTAAGCCCCAGCCATACTTGCAGGCAGCAGCTCCAGTCCTTAAACCAAGCACTGCATGGAGCAGACACTGATCCCTCCATCCCACTCCTCAGGGGAAAAAAAATCAATCCCGTTAGTTAGACCCTCTCCTCACAGTAAGAGCAGCAAGTGATTTCTCAGAGCTGAAGCAAACCGGCTGCCACAAAACGGAAAGAAATTTGTTTAAGCTCTTCATTGCTCCAAAACAAACCCAAACCTGTGTTTACATAAACAGTGGAAAGCTCCTCTATTTGTAGAGCTTTCTCTTCTACGTTGCCTACACTGGAGATGCTCAGCAAAAGAGATCTGAGAGATGCGCAGCAAAATACCTGTCATCTAAGCAAACCTGGAGAGGTAACTGATACGTGTGCAAACCGTGCTCAGTCGGGCCTCAGAACGTCTGCTCAGGACCACTCCGATCAAACACCTTTACTTTACAAGGATCCTGAAAACTATTTTCATAGGCTTCTCAAACGCTGTCCTGAAGTAAGGGAGCACGACGGTGCACAGGAATAAAAATGAGACGGCTGCTGAACAGCGATGCGGCTTTAGGTAAAACAGGACAGATTTGGAACTAGGCAAATATTTACAAGTCGCAGTTCTCCCCCACTTAGCTGGATAGCGCGTGCCCACGCCCTGCTCTGGCAGGGGCATTGGACTGGATGATCTTTTGAGGTCCCTTCCAATCCCTGATGTTCTGTGGTTCTGTGATTCTTATTCCTTCCTTCACTCAACCCCTCACCTGACTTGCAATCGGTCACTCCTTTAACAAACCCATTCTCAGACGGTTTCTATACCCCGGTGTTTGCACAGATGCCTATATTCTCTGCAGCAATGTGTTCAGCAGTTTCAGGAGGAATTTTACACTGTCATTTCCTGTTCAGCTACAGGATGAGCTCGTTTTGTTCTCTGCTCTGCTCACTCCACGCTCCTCTCACTGACAGGAACCATGGGCTGCTCACTAACTCCTCAGCCTCCTCCCCAGGTCTGGCAGCAGAGCTTTTTCATTTCCGTACACCATTATCTCCCATACAGCTGGTGCAGACTTCACCCCTTCTTTTTCTTTAATAGTGCTTTAGTTTCTTCATGTTAAAGCACTGATAACACTGAATCTTCAAAAGCCTCCTGAATCACTGATCTGCCCACTGCAGGCACAAGAAACCTGAGAAATCAAGAGTGCAGCTTTCTTCCCAGCGAAATCTGGCACCACATAGGGAAAGGAACAGTTTCAGCCACAAAGCCAGTGGTGCTTTGTGACAGCCCTCAGCTCCCTACCACACAGAGAAGCCCGAGGGCACAGGGTCCCCATGCTGTGCAAAGCAGCTGAGTGAGGAGGGATGCGCCTGGGGTGGATGTTCAAGGTGTGGCTCTGGCACATGGGGATAGGAGGAAAGGGCAGACGGAGTGAAAGTGATGGTGAAGGTGTACGCAGCAAAAAGACAGGAGAGCTGTAACGAGGAATTAGTGGAGGGTGGCGAGAAGAAAACAAAACAGAAGGTGAGGATACAGGAAGTGGGAAGAGAGATTAAGAAAATCCATCCTACCAGCAACAGCACCTCTTGTCAGGCAGACAGCAGGTGCTGCCTGGGGAAGAGCTGATTCATGCATCTAGAGTGTAGGAACTGAAATTCCTCTACCTAAGAAATGGAAACTAAAAATAATAGACTCGAAGGAGGTGGGAGAAGGTGCCATGCCTTTTTCTTTTGGCAGTCCCTCGCTTCCCAACTGCACTACATTTTTGGAAGCGGTTTGTGAAGAAATGAGAGCTGGATTTCTGGATCTTGTAAGAATCCTGGTGGCTCAAGTCAGCATTATCTTTTCCAACACAAACACTTCCTGCCTTCCCCTTCAACTTACTCCAGATTTTTGAGATGTCTGCAGCCACAGCATCTCCAGGGCCTTGGCTGCACCTCCAGGATGAGATTTCCCCTTTGTTGGGGGTCTGCGCAGCCCTTTGGAAAGTCAGTAATGTGCAGCGAGGGCTACTTGTGGCTCATCGCTGCTGACCTGCTCCTGCACAGCTCTGGGGTACTAGTAATGCAGACAGAGGTACAAGTGTGGGTCCTTAACCCTCTCTGCAGCAGTCGGGGTAGGGGGGGTGCATCTATGTAGTCAGATTCTCTTCTACAAACTGTGCCTTCAGTGGCTTTGAAGAACTACCTCGCTCCCCTCCTGACTGACTTTGAACACGGGCTCCTGCACTTCCAGTACTGTCACAAATCACTGACAACGGATAAAACAATCTCTTATTAAAGTAACTTTTTTTTTTAAAACCTCCCCTGGAAGCTTTCTTACAGATCAGATCTGATGAATCGGATCAGCTGCACTGCACCGCTCCTCGTGCCTGATAATACCTGCAACAGCTTTTGGGGAAGCGGCGCGGTTGCACTCTGCATGCTGACATTGTCTTTTCCTTGCTGTTGTAGAACCTCAAAACTTCCTCTCGGAATTGCATTAATCTTTGCACAGGGCAGAACAGTTCCAAAAAAGGGGTTCCCTTACCCCTTACTGGATGCTGTTATAATCGGGGCGAGCTGAACAATTTAACTGAAGAAAAGGTTTCATTAAAAAAACCAAAGCAATCATGGAATCACAGAACATGAGGGCTTGGAAGGAACCTCGAAAGATCATCCAGTCCAATCCCCCCGCCACAGCAGGATCCCCTAGACCCAGTCACACAGGAGCATGTCCAGGTGGGTTTTAAATTTACAATTCACAGACAACTTTCAATTTCCACAAACCCAACCATAAGCTGTTTCTATAAGAAATACAAAATTCCAAAAAGCCATTTTCCCCAAAATTCCAGACATTCTGAGGATTCTTTTTAAAACAGAATCTTTTCCCGAAGGAAGAGGCAGAATCACAGGACGTTAGGGATTGGAAAGGACCTCAAAAGATCATCTAGTCCAATCCCCCGGCCACAGCAGGATCTCCTAGATCCAGTCGCACACGAACACGTCCAGGCGGGTTTTAAACGTATCGTTAGCAAAGAGACAAAATTTGTGGTGAAAAACTTTGGCAGCAGATTTTTTTCCCTTTTAGATTTAGGTAGCAGTGGAGACGACATGGTTTTTGTTAGCAGCTCTCCTTAAAGCAAGGTGTTTCCTGGCATGAAACACAGCACAGTGGGATGACTTCTTTAATAAGTGGGCATAAAACCCAGAGACTAGAAAGTCTCAGAGTGAAGGATAACACCCCCCCCGTGTCACAGCTGATTTCTTCACCAGAGCAAGGAAGGTTTCTAATAAAGGTTGTGGAGAAATAATCTCTATAGACAGCAATGTCTCTTCTCCTCGCTCTATGTTTGCTCTTTCATTTGGCCCTTTACAGTGAGAGGCAGACCTTCGCACACACACAAAAGGAAAAAACAACCAAAGAGAAGAAGGGGGAGGAAAAAAAAAAGCGCCTGAAATTTTAGTTACACCACATGTGGTTTTCATTTGTGAAAAATGAACAAGCTGTTTGTGGTTAAACTGTCTAATCTGCTGTTATCAATCTAGCGCTGCATTCAAGATTTACAGGATACATCAGCTTCTGTGCCACATTAGCTGTAAAAGGGAGAGGGGGTGGGAGGAAAAAGGAGGAGGAGAGAGTTTATCCTGAGGAATAATATTTCCAATGCAGCCACACTCACACTACATCTGGTTGTGCTGGTAGCGGCAGTTAAATTGAAATATTTCACAGCGTGTGTCAGAAACATGCAGAATGGTAATTATGACAGATCTGATTAAGCCTGAGTGCCACTAGCTCCCTGGCCAGCTCCGGTTGTGCAGGTGTGACCTTGTGCGTGCCTGCGTGTGTAAATAAAATTAATTACAAGCGAGAGGGCGAAGGCTTCGGTGACATCACAAAGCAGAGAAACTCCCAAGGGGGAGACCTAATGGAATATTTTCCCTCAGTCTAATAATACAGTTCATATTGACTTGAGGTAATTAGTGGGATCATTAAAGCAGTTTTCCCGGCGTATTTGGCTGCCTGATCAGATTAGTGAAAATGTTCTTCAGAACAAGCCCTGTGTGGTCTGCCAGAGAAGGAGGAAATAAAAAGCAACAAAGCATATTTTGGAATGATAAGCAGCGCTGGACTTTTTTTGCACAGCGTTTTGCAGGGCCGGTCTCGGGAGCCTGGGTGCCCAGCCCTCCTGACCAGTTCAATCGCCCACGGCAGGCGCGCAACCTCCTTCCGCACGTCACCTACGACTTTCACAATTTTTAGACCTCTGTCCTCCAAAGCTAAAAAAAAATAAATAAGCTAAAAGCCTTGTGGAGGCACGAGCCTCAGAGGAACTGCACTGATAGATGGGGAAGGAAGAAGGGTAAATACGTGATCAGCAGCCCTCCGCCTCTCCCCAAAATGCTAAGGGAAGAACGAAGGCCCCGGTGTGTCAATTAGGAACGTTTCCATTTCCTATCGCTCTTACACCAGCTTCAAAAAAAAAAAGGGGGAAAAGAAGGGAAAAAGTTTAACTCTGCTATAAAGTCTTCCCCAGTAACAGAACACAGAGCCCTAATCAAGAAATGGACCATTTGTTTAAAACCAGTCTATTGAGCATGCTCTACCTTGCAAATGGAATATGCCAAGCTCTGTCACAGATGGCAAGCTTTGACAGTTCCCATCCGTAGCGTCGATACTCGACAGTTCAGCACAAGATCAGTGACATTCTGTCTCATTAGAGCCGCGCTAATTATCACAGCTAGTTTCAGGGGAAACCATGTGTTGCAATGGTCAATTTGAAGGAGTCTGTGCATCAACAAACTGGTAATAAGGATCAGACACCTTATTATATGACAGCATGCTGCCTATGATCTGATTTACTGAATCAGAGGTACTGAGACAACACTGAAGCCTGATGGGTTATAGAACCACATGTACACAATGCAGAGCCGAAACATGCTGTAAAATTAGAAAGCAGCCACACAGAAACAATACAAACAACGATTTTAAAACGGTGGAGTTCTAAGGAGGATGTTTTTCATTTGTCATTAAGACACGCGGAGATGTTCCGAGATCTTGTCAGCCGGTTTTATCTTTAATCAAATCGTATAAGATAAATAATTCAAAATGAAAACTGTAAAATTGTGGATTATGATAAATTATAATTCGTTCCATACTCTGATTTTTCAGTTTCAATAACATGTACTAAACATTCCTTATGTTGTGCCGTCTTGCTGCTGTAACAGGATTTTCTATTTTGTAAAGAGCCTTCTCCACTTGGCTCTCTTTTTTCATTTAATGACTTAAGACTCGTACTTCTCCTACCTTCTCCCACACGTTCATGCTCCTTCCACCACACAAAAATCACCCAACCAAGAACCCCCGCTTTTGCTGTTTCTGGCCACCTGTGGGGCTGTATCCTGCCAGGTGCTTAGCGGCCACATCTCCAGCACCTCCCAGGGACACGCTGCAGGCTGAGCCCATGCAAGCATTAAGCATTAACTCCACACCAACACAGGGCAGGTGTGCCCCACATCCCTCCAGGGAAGCTCTCCTTGGGGCTCAGATACACAGCGTTTCCTGAAGCTGCTACCAGTTTTTTAAACGGCCTCTGTGCATAATGTGAGCAGCGCCTGAGCAGCTTGCCTGGCTGGGAACCTCTTGCTGGAGCCGATTTGAGCCCATGTGGAAAGCACGCTCAGGAAGCACACACTTCTTCATCAGTGTGTCAACAAATCCAGCCTTTGCCTTAGGTGTTGAAAGGGTTGCATGGCCCCAAGGAGCTTTTTGAAGAGGTTCATGTAATCCTCTTACCAGTTCCGTACTTCCTATTCTGTGCCTTTTTATTTGGCTTGAACTATTTCAATTTCTAATGCTTTCCCTCCCACCGACCACGCAGATTTCCAGGGTCACTTGCACACTGATATGAACCCCCACAGAGATTTTAAGGTGGTTTCTCACCAGTGCATTTTTGTAGGTTCAAGAATCACAGAACATTAGGGATTGGAAAGGACCTCGAAAGATCATCCAGTCCAATCCCCCTGCCACAGCAGGATCCCCTAGATCC
>JAOXOE010000506.1:22873743-22927249 GCA_028565055.1 Phoeniculus purpureus
TTAAAACCTGCCTGGATATGTTCCTGTGCAACTTGATCTAGGTGATCCTGCTGTGGCAGGGGGATTGGACTGGATGATATTTTGAGAGATTTTAATCCATCAGTCTTCACAGGGCACCATTTCAGCCCATAGCCTGCACTTCAGCTGCAGACAACTGGCTGACAAGACAGGGATAACATGTTTTCTCTTGAAGTTTTTCCACATACTACTGTAGCACATTCAGGACGCAAAAGACATTGTCTCTCGCACCCTCGAGATCCAGAGGGCAAAAATGAATGGTTCATTATGGTGTCTCTCTGGCTACTGAGTAGCATCTCCATAAGAATGTTGTCCACAAGGCAAATGCTATTTTTCACAATGTTTTTTGAAAGATGTAAACTCCAGAGTAAGCTCAATAAAGCACATTGGGGGCAGTGAGAAAAATACCTGCAGCTTATGAAAGCTGGACAAAAAGACTTGTGCCACAAAATTTTAGAATTAGTAAAACTCTGTTTGCCCTTCAGCTGTCCTCTCTTTTTTCTATGAAAGCTTTGGGGAAAAAATTGCAATAGTTCATTTATTTTATTATCAACTTTCCTTCCTAGGAGATTTAGCTGGGTGCACACAACAAGGAGGGAGAGGATTATTTTAGCCTAGTACCTAGGGTATTAATTATATACCTAGGGTATAATTAGGGTACAGCTAAGAATCCTGGGATAATTATAGGAAGTGGAAAAGCAAGGCTCAATATTTGAAAATAATTCTTTCAGTCTGTACTGAGCTCTACAATAGTTGCCCAAGAGAAATGTTCTTTGTTTCGCACATGTAAAATGTGATGGAGTATGAATGGGGAATACATCTTATAAAGGCCTTTGCTTTCGAAACACGCTTCGCATTTTAAGTTTCAGATGATCCACATCTCTCAGTGTCCTCTGGTTTTCACTTCAGCCTTGATCAGAAATAAGAGATCAGAGGATTGAGGTTAAAGAGCTGATCATGAGCTTGAAATCCTGGGTCATTTGCTTTTCCATGTATACCTTCTGCTCTTGTCACTGCTTCAGTGACAATTGCTCAGAACTTTTCCTTACATGGTCTTTAACCTGTTGCTTAGGGAGAGTGTAATCTCTGGCTGAGAAATAACTCCCATGGAGCAACCTTTCCATGGAAAGAAGGTGAACAGGATGCAGGAACAAGTTTCTCCTCACTCTAACTTAGGCGATTTTCTGAAAATTATAAAAAAACTTCAAGAAGAGGAACAGGAGGAGGAAAGGAATGAGTCCCTCTACTGCTATGATAAGAAGTCCATCCAGAATGAAGACATCACTCATTTGACTGTATAAGAGATTGACTTTTGGCACGCCATCTATCATTTTGCCCAGCCAGCATCATGGACACAAATGGAAACTCATCCCACTGCATTAGCCACTAGGAGGGAAGACCTATCAGAGAATTACAGAACATTAGGGATTGGAAGAGCCCTGTTTTGCTGAACACCAGCCTCCTTTTGCTGAACACCAGTTCCAGAATCCAGCCCAACAGTAAGCTTTGCAATCCGCTGATGTGTCTGAACATCCCTGAAGGCTTCCTGTAGCATCTGCTATCAGCCCCTAAAGGTGTTCAGGAGCTTTCAGGCTTGGCTCTGTCCCAGAGTGTGTACAAGGATAACCAGGTGAAGCATAGACAAAACCATTTGAAATGTCCTCTTAATGACCATGAGGCTTTGGTCTGATTTAATGCTATTGACCAAGAATGGATTAGAGAGTTCTTCACAGAGAGAGTGGTCAGGCACTGGAATGGGCTGCCCAGGGTGGTGGTTGAGTCCTCATCCCTGGATGCGTTTAAAAGTCACTTAGATGTAGTGTTGGGGGATCTGGTTTAGGGGTGAACCTGTAGAACAGGGTTGATTGTTGGACTCTATGATCCTAAGTGTCTTTTCCAAACTGAATGATTCTATGGTTCTATGATTCTATTTGTGTGCCTTTTCCTCTGCCGGTCCCTAGTAATGCTTGCTTACACTTGCCTAATCTGAGATTCTTGAGGGCAGAAAAAGGGAATTCTGAAAAGTACAAGTATTTTGAACCACAGGAGAGCATCCCTGTTTCTATCTTGCTCTTTGCAGGAATCTAATTGCCGTCATCTCTCAAGAAGCAAGTGCACTTACAATTGAATCTCAGGAGCTTTGTAGCATGTCTTTAAAATGGTTTGTTTATTATTTGGGATTTTTCATGTTGTTCCTCCCCTCTCACTGATTTGCGTCAGAGAAGCTAAGGGTACCACACAGAAACAGCTACAGCAAAAGCTACCTTCTGCTTTTTTCTCCAGATTTTTTACTTATGTTTTTAATGACTCTCAATCAGATGCAATCTGTAGTTTTAATAAAACAGTAGATGTTTATTATTATTATTACTTTTATTATTATTATTGAATTGTGAAGGAGAACTCGTTGTTGCATTTCTACTGTTTTCAATAATTTGCAAGTGTTGGGGGAATCATTTACATAAATCACATCATGATTTTCATGCATCCTAAAGTAAACTTTGTAGAGTTGTTTTAAGAGTAATGTAACTTGGTTCTGATTACCTGAGTAAATTGCTCTGTCTGTAGCTGGTCACAATTTTAATTTAAGGGAAGGATCTGATGTCTCAGAGACGCTGGCAGATCCTGCCAGTGAATCCCACTGTCTGTGGGAAGTGCTGATTGATATTCAGAGCTTTAACACTTCCCATTTTGCTGAAGGAGGAGCTTCATCACAGATACTCTAACACTTGGGGCTCTATTTTTCACTTTTCTACGTCTCAACCATGTGTCTCGTGCCGTGCCACAGCCACAGCACTGAATCCCTCTTCACAGAGCTCTCTGAAAGATACTATTTCCACAGTCTCAGTAGTCGCAATATTCTCCAGGAGATAAACGATTGCGACCCTTGGTTTTGTGCCATTTTTCTTGGTCCAAGAGAAAAAAAATCTTTTCTGGAAGAGAGAGCATTTGTTTAAGGTTGTACACCTTGCCTTGCCATGAGATGAATGCTAGTGAATAAGCAGAGCCATCGGGCCACCTGTACAGGTTGGTGTGTGGAGGGCAGCAGTCACCCCAGGTCAGTAATGGTTTGGTACGGTTAGCAGGCCACCCACAGCCCTGTAGGGCACAGGTAGTCACAGTACCTAGGCATGAACTGAGTCAAGCAAACACTAATTTTATGGCTCTAGATGTGAAGACAATCATAGAATGTTCTAGGCTGGAAGGGACCTCTAGAGGGTCATCTAGTCCAACCTCCCTACACGGGGACAGCTCTACCCAGGTCAGGCTGCTCAGGCCCTCATCAGGCCTGATCTTAAACGACTCCAGGGATGGGGCCCTCACCACCTCCCTGGGAAGCCAATTCCAGCCATCAACCACCCTCACAAACATCCTTTTTTCTAATATCCAGCCTAAATGGTGCTGTTCTTTCATCCCTGGGTGACAGATATTCCCTTACACGGGCATTTGCTGAACGGGATCAATCAAGGGGATGACTGAATGGCTGGGACAGTTTGCCCTGTGATTCTGTCCCCCTTAGGAGGAAATTTGTCTTTCTCAATTGAAAAAGTGGCAGAAAGCCACTGGTAAGCCCCAAGAGCAACGCACAGACTCTGCTTTCGTCCCCAGCACCGCACAGAGGTCTCAGAAACATCCTCCTGCTCACTCCTTCAGCAGCTTCCCCCAGCCAGCTGAAGGCTTAACCTCATGTTTCCTGCTGAATGCAGTTTACAACAGGCCCCGATGAATGTGCCGCTGGAGCTGTGACAGGTTCCGATAATCTTGGCTCCTTTTCTTTCCCTCAAGAAAGGAATTGATTTGTATTTTATCTGCTTTTGGCAAAAGCAAGCAAACAAACAGACAAAGCAGCTACCATGGAAAGGTGGGGCCCAAGGCCTGCAGGAAGGCAGCAGCTCTTGGCTAAGAGCTTCAGAAAAAGCCCTGAGGACCCCAGGGTGGGAGTGCTCTTTCAGGTGTCTTGGAGACTTGCAAAGGAAAGGACAATGGATTTCATCTCTCAAGAGGTTATTTCTGTTAAAGCTCACAAGACAGAAAAGGTAGGGATGGCCTTGCAAAAATCTTGGGCAACTTCACTCCCCTTGGAGTCCCCAAGAGGAGAAGCCACCACAGCCTGATGCTACATGTGCGCAGCCCTGAGGAGCAGGAAGGCAAAGGTAGCCCTGAAACTGAGCTCGTGGGAGTTAAAGCAGTAAAAGGGAGAATTGGATTCACCAGAGTGAATGCCTGGTGAAGGATGTGAGCTGCAGTAGCAGTGGAAATGTTGCACCTCTATGAGGGTAGGTGGGCAGGAGGAGGAAAGCAGTGATTCTGTGTGGTTCTGTGACTTGTCCCCTATGCTGTCAATCATCCTTACCAAGGAAAGGCTTGGAGTATGGGCAGCATGCTCTAGAGCCTGGGAGTTAACCGTAGGGGACCTTATCTCTCTCTATAACTACCTGAAGGGAGGCTGTAGTCAGGTGAGGGTCAGGCTCTTCTCCCACGCAACTACCAACAGGATGGGAGGGCAGGGCCTGAAGCTGCTAGAGGAGGGTTAGGTTGGATGTTAGGAAGCCCTTCCTTACTGAAAGAGTGATCAGACTGGAATGGACTGTCCAGGGAGGTGGGGGAGTCTCCATCCCTGGAGGTATTAAAGAAAAGACTGGCTGTGGCACTTAGTGCTATGATCTAGATGACTGTGGTGATGTTAGGCCATAGGCTGGGCTTGATGATCTTAGAGGTCTTTTCCAGCCTCGATAACTCTGCGATTTTCTGTGATTAATGTGCTTTTATTATCGTTATAGCTTTTGTTCCCCTCTTTTTTTTTTCAGTTAATGTTCTGCCATGTGCTTAACTCATGATGTGTGAAAGGGGAAAAAACGTTCTCCATGTGCACCCAAGCCATGGGGTTTCTTAGATTTTTCTGAGTTTGGACTTTATGCCAGGGTTTAAACATTTTAGGGAGAATTCCCTAGAAGCCCCTTGCGTCTGCCAAAAATCATCCTGGCAGATGGGCTGCAAATCCATGACTTGATGCAGCGAGTGGGAGGACATGCCTGCTCAGCATGTCATGGCCCTGATGCCTCCCTGCACTCACACCACTCTTTAGCAGCAGCCATGCTGCTGTGGTCACCCTGCCCAGCAAGGGGAGTGCTATCAGAGACACTCTGCTTGTGTGCAGCTAGCTATTGATTTCACCCAGCGCTGCTGTAAACGATCACTTACAGTGTGGTCTGTAATCAGGACGAAGCTGGGATTTATCGAAATTCCCCTCCTCAAGAGCCAGGAGTGTTTATCTGAATTCAATGGGTCCCCATTTGCTTGGTGACAGGACTGTGCAGATCCTCAATCACCACCTTTACATTTTCACAGCAACAGACTCTTCTTGAAGACTAGAAGGGCAAAGTCCTCCAAAACAAAGCCCTTCTCAGGGGTTAAAAAAGCCCAAAACACTAATTAAAATAAATAGCCAGGGACATAGTGAGAATGTTTGCCCACAAGGCAGGTTCTTGCAGGCTGTATTTTTCAACGTTCTGCAAAATAAGCACCAAAAATTAAGCTGGTTGGGGCTGGGTTGGTTTTTTTTGCAAGTATTTACTTGCAAAGTCCTTTCAGTAGCAGGGTAGTTTCTCTTAAACATTAGCACATCGGTGTTTGAAAAAAGGCACCGAATATTTTCTTAGCACATTCTAAATTATTTTAAGCTTTTTTTGCTAAAATAACAAATTAGTGCTCACCTTAGCCAAACCCACAAATATTTGTACAATTAAACAGCAAGCTTTGTAGTCAGAGGAGGAAAAGCACTCTCTTGTATTTTGTGGCGCCAAGCAGGTATGTTTTTGTTCTGGCCCCACTAGATTAAGTTAGATTAACCAATCAGATAAAAAGAGCAACGCTGGATGCATTAAACAATAAATTAAAGCCTGTTTTTTTAGGACTGTTTAATTCATTAGCTTTGATATTTGGAAAGACTGATATTTTGTGGAGGTGGGATGGAGACAAAGTCTTATCTGGCAATTATATCTATGGGTTTTAGAGGATTAGAGAGGGTAACTGTGGCGTGCAGGTGGGTCAAAGCCAAGTGAACAGAAAGCAAGCAAAGTGGCTTTCTACCTTCAGCTACACTTCTTAGAAATGTCTCTGGTTTTTAGGCATTATGTAAGTTATTATTATGTAAGTGACCTGCACTCTCATCTTTGTTTTTATCTCCTGTCCGTTGTAGGAAGCTGGAAAGAAGGTAGAGGTGAGAATAAAACAGACTGAAATGGGAAAGGAGAGAGATGAACTATTTCCTCAGCCTAGAGCAAGCTCAAGAAGAGTTCAGAAGGCGGGAGAACGGTGCCAGCAGGAAGATTTCAGGAGCGAATGGACATGCCAAGAAGTGCCTGGTAAGGAGACAGCTTTCTGTGTGAGATAATTGGGAGCTGTAGGGGCAATCTGTAGGTGCGTGTGGATCCCACCTCTCCTGGCCTGCAGGACATCCTTTTGGCAGAGATCCTCCTTGCTGGAGCAGAACAGCAATGAGATTTACATTGCATGTTACTGCCCACTATTTCCTGTGATGACTGAGAGGTGCGAAAGTGGATCACTGACCATTAGGATCAAATGTGTTATTTTACGTTTAATACATCATCCCTTTATTGATAGATATAACTCACACTCTCTCTGTCAATCACTACAGGCAAACGAAGTCAAATATTTCAAAAGTAATTCTCAAGTGATGGACATAGCTGATAAAAAGGGTGTAACCCTTCTCCTTGCAAAAAATAAAACCCCAACAAACCACAAGAAACATAAATATTCTGTCGAAAGTATTGATATACTAGGAACTATTCCATTGATTTAATGTAGAATTTCAGCCTTTCTGTTTCCAGGGATATTTTCATAAAGACATGGTCTTTATTGCTTGAGAGATCATCTGCTCCTGCTGCTTATTCATCACTTGCAGCCATATAACACACAGTCCTCTGTGACATCATAATCATCTCCAGAGCAACTAATTATGATGCCACAATCACAGGAGTGACTTCAAGTGAGGAATAAGCAGCAGGAGCAAATGAACTTGCTAAGTAACAAATAGACTGTTTTCAGGCAAATGTCCCTAGTAATAAAATAGGAGGAGGGGGGAAACCTACAAAAGACATGACACATGGCCAGAAATGTTCATAAATAGAACAGTTAACAAAGTTTTTCACAAACGCCTCTTTGATGTCACATGCTGCAACGAGCTTATCCGGGCCAAATTCTGAAAACTTGGAATAACTCCAAGGATCTGAGTCACTTCCATTAGCAAGGAAACAAAATGCACCAGATTACTTCAGATTTGCCCTGGTGCAACTGCCCCTACAGTGGAAGGAGAACTACAGCAACATCACACCGGGTATTTTGCAGTCACATTAGGCAAAAGACAAAAAGAATGACAAGAATGACAATTCTGAGACAGCAATGGCTTTAAACTGGTTTGGTTAGATAAAAGGCTTTATACTAATTTTCGTTGGCTCTGTAGAGCAAATGGCTGTGGACATATCAGTACGAAACACAAAACGTCCTCTCACCTTTGCTACCAGACTACCAAATCTTGAAAAGATGGCCCCAAATAAGAACATTAAAATGGTAACAGAGACTTCAGCAAAAAAAAATACCGTGACAAACCTTGGGTTTCTTGTGGAAAACAAATTTCCTTTGGAAACTGAAGATTGGGTGAACAAGTGGTGCAGTTGGTTTTGGTTTGGGGTTTGGTTTTTTTTTTGTTTGGTTCTCGTTTTTTATTAATTTACAGAAAGTATACTCTACATTGAACAACAACAGATGTCCTAGGACTGAATGCAGGGCCATAATTCATTCTCAAGGCTGTGCTGCTGTTCATAAACTGCTCAGGCACTGTCTGACATCAGCAAAGTCCCGCAAGTGAATTACAGTCCCCTGCCCACACTGGGGCCATACATTATTGGATGCAACGGGCAGCCAAGACACAGTTGGCTCGTGTCGACAACTGGTTTGCAGGCAGACTGGTAGTGAAGGAAAGAATTGTATTAATTAGAGCTATTTTTTCTAAACACCTTTGCTAGCTGTGGGGCACATTCTGAAGTGGATGTTGGTTGCAGCATCTTTGGGATTTGCTGCTGGAGTAGAAGCAAGGAGCTTAGAAAATCATGCTAAACTTCCAGGAGAGTATGATGTCTGAATTCCATTCATTTCTGCCTGTGTGACACCACTAGAGTAGGAAAGGACATTAGTGCCCACAAAATGGTCTGGGGAACAGGTGTTACAGCTGATGGCAGGTTAAAATAGACCTGGAGGCTCCAAGAAATAGCCATTTCCCAACTACTAGAGAATAGCCCAGATGGTAGGTATTCTGATATCAGTGAATCTTTAATACTATCTCATAAAGATTTAAAATGCAGTCCAATTTCAGCACAGTTATAAACTCACACCTTACAGTCATACCAAAACCTCCCTTAATAGAATAAGGCTGCTTGCACTAAATGCAACTTAGGTTTTTTTTTTCTTTATCACTAGTAAATCCTTTACTTTATGCTCTGTTTCTCTGAAAAAGTGTTTTCCAGATGTAGTAACTTTGTTCTCAGCAATTTTCCTCTGGGATTTAAATAACCCACTATCCCTTCTCACCTTAATAGCTACCTAAAATACTATTGCAAGAAAATTTGCCACAAATTTCTCTCTTGAAATAAACTTTCAGTTTGTTTTAGAATCTTCAATCACTACAGAAAACTTCCCCTTCCTCCCAAAAAAGCCTTTACTACCACTTTTGTCCCTGAGTCCCACTGCTGCATCTCCCATAATTACCAACACCCAGAGGCTGATTCTGAAGCCATCTATCTAGAACAGGCACAGCTGAAAGGAGTGGGAGGACAGCAGTGACTCAGCACTACAGACTATAGTGCAATTTGCTTGCTTTTTATTTCCACTTCCCTGTTAAGAATTTAGCCAGGAAGGTTAAAATGAGGAGCACAGCAAGAGTCAGGGCAGAAGACAGAACTGTGAAGAAAATTAATGGGGTTTTCTCTTTGTTTACTTTGCTGGGGGTTTTCTTGTGTGAAGCATTGGGGAAGGACTGGACTATAAAAGCCTACCTTTTACATGAACCTGTTAATAGGGGCTAGGTAGTTGCTAGGAATAAATCAGAGAGATCCTGTGATAGCTTTTATCAACTTGTTGAAGAGTTGTATTTTAACTACTTCTTTGTTTTCAACTCAAAGAGGCTGGTGTTAGGCATCAAATTTGGAAGAGGAAAGAAATAGTATCCTGATGAAATTCATGGTCAGATGATACCAAATCAAAAGAAGCTGCAAATCTGGGTGAGGATGGAGAAATTACTAATAGGCTATAGAGACGCTAGAAGCATCAGCAAAAATAGCATAAAGGGATTTCAGTGCTGGGGAGAACATGTAGCTCAGATAGAACAATACAGATAAGTGATCCAGAACACTGAAATTCAATGGAAAGCAAAAATATGGGAAGCCATTACTCGGTAAGAAAGGAAATGTTGTTACGGGGCAGTAATCAGATAGGGAGTTGAATTTCAAATAAACCAGCCAAGCAAAAAAAAACCCCAAACCCCAAAAACACCAAAAAGGGAGGGCATGTGCAGTATCAAGTAGGTGTCAAGGTGCAACAGGAGTAGAGAAAGAGCAGTTTCTTAAGAAACTGTTTTGGAGGTGACTCTTTCTTCATGTCACACTAGTAAAGGGAAAAAAAGTCCTAACACTACATTAACTTTGAGTCTTTTGTGAGGAAGCTTAGATGTTTTTATCCTCTGATGCTTTATATTCAGTGTTGGACTATGCCACTCTGTCTCAAGCTATGTCTCAAGAAGTAAGTTAGACTTGAGGAACAAATTCTTTCCTGTGAGGGTGCTGAGATGCTGGAACAGGTTGCCCAAGGAAGCTGTAGCTGCCCCATTCCTGGAAGTGATGAAGGCCAGGTTGGCTGAGGCCCTGAGTAACCTGATCTGTTGAAGGTGTTCCTGCATGTGCAGGGTGTTTGGGACTAGATAATCTTTAAGGTCCCTTCCAACCCCAGACATTTAATGATTCTATGAAAGTGAGTCCAGTATGGGAAAATATAGTGGACTACCCCAAGGCCTAACTCTCCCCACCCACATGCATTCTTCCAGGTACCTCTGAGTCAACAGGCTCTCTGCTGACATCCCCACACTAACTGTCACTGTGGGATTTTTTTCTGTCTTGAAGAAACACACTGGTCTCAAACCACTCATCTGCATGTTAAGCTGTATTTAGAACAAATCACGTTAAAGCAAAACAACAACAAGAACAACAAAAGAGCCATGCTGATTTTTTTCTAGATTTTTAACAAAATGTTTAATGTTGTAGAGATTTCCAGACAATTAATGTGAAATTGGGGATTGTTATTCCCGTGATTTATTTACCATCTATAGAGAACTCAGCTGTGGTGCTGCTGCTGTTGCTTACTTTTCCATCTGCATTTAGAGTTGAAAACTGGTGAGCTGTTTGTTGGGGAATGTGCCCACTGAACTGAAGTATGTTGGAACTGCAAGGTTCAAGATATAGCAGTGGGAGAGTTGTGTCAAAGAAACACATGTAGGAGAGGCTGGCTTGGAGGTTTTTTTGCTCTCTCCCTGTATAACCTTGGCCTGAAGAGCCCTGTTTTTAACCATGCTTTTGTGGTAAGGAAGTAAGGAAGATAGTGCTCTTCCCCTATGAGGAACAGACGGATCACCTGTATCCAAGAGCTGCTGCTGAGGACACTCTTCTCCCAGCCTGTTCAGTGCTCACTGCTTGCAGTTAAGAAGCTCCTCCTCAAAGGTAAGTTCATAAGCTTCACAACCCCCTCTAGAACTGGTAGTGAACTTGGGATTTGCTTCGTTTGTGTCTGATAAGTGCAAAACAAGCAAAGCAAGGCAAATGCCTGATTTTCTTTGAAGCACTGTGGGTTTACAGTCAAAAAAAAAGAAGTGGGTTTACAGTTTTTTCACAGGGGAAGAAAATGTGTGGATTGCAGCAGGTGCAAGGAATTAGTTGCAGGATGCTCTGAATTTTGGTTCTCTACAGATTGATAGAAAAGGGGTTCTGCCATCAATGATGCATTTTCAGTGAGCTAGGGATATTTTCATGGACCATCTTTGCTGAACTGCTGTAATTTTGCTGAGTAAATCCATCTCAGCAGTGGAGGGAAGCTGGTTGTGAGTCCATTGCACAGCACACCTACCAACCAAGAATCTTTCTCCTGTCTTTGAGAGATTTCTGTAGTCACTAGTTTCATTACAACACAATTCATCTGGAGACACAAGTGTTGAGCTGTTTTCATTGGGCTTTCAGAATCACAGAGTGTTAGGGATTGGAAAGGACCCCAAAAGATTATCCAGTCCAATCCCCCTGCCACAGCAGGATCCCCTAGATCTAGTTACACAGGAACATGGCCAGACAGGTTTTAAACATCTCCAGAGGAGACTCCATTTGAAAATGGCAAATCTCATAGAGCAGGGATAGTTGTTGGGCCCCAACTGATTTCTGCTCACTCCATGTGAAGACAGGTTTTCCTTGTCCACACGCTTGATTAGTACCTTAATTACCAGCTTTATTTCCCCCTACCATTTACCAGTTCCCCAGAGGGAATCAGTTGATTGATCAGTTTCTGTCTATGTATATATAGGGTAAAGGAAAGCAATGCATGGTTTTGTGGCAGAACTTGTGGGGAAGGAGGGTATTTTCTTTGTCAATGCTTTCCTCAGCTAGAAAAGCGTATTTTGTATTATTTTTGCAGCTACTACATTAATGCTATTTCCCCTTTCTATTGTCTTAATACTGTAGGGCTTCTTTTAATGGTGTCGATGTAGCCAGAATTAGATCTAATAAGAGCCATTGTACAGATAATCCTATGTGCTGGTGCCACATAAATAAACCCAGCTGGATATTCCACAAAACTGTAAAAATGAAATACAGAAGGTGTGAAGTTAGGGGGTTGATTTATATTTGGAAAACTAGTGCCAAGAATATTGTTATGGGCCTGGCTCCTAGAGGCAAGATTTGTTAGCAGAAAACTGTCTCTAAATATTTATGCTCAGCTAAATAATTGCTAAATAATTCCAGTTCTCAGCTGAAAATTCAGGATCAGGCCTACCCTGAGTGGGTGGCTGAGGAGAATGGTATATTGGTATTTTATACAGCCGTCCACTTACTCAATGACACTTGTAACTTTCAGGATATAATTAATCTCCTTTTATAAAGTGCTCTTCATGGCCCATCACTGGAACATTTCTTCTCCAAGTATTTCTTTAAAACAAATGAAGCTCTTAAAAGCTGCATATTGGGTGGTGTTTATTTGGGAATTAGCAGAGAAAGTTGTGCTTTTCTGCTCCGGCTGTGTACTCTGCTTTGCATGAACCCTGGGTTTGTCAGTGAACAACTTTTGTGTGAGAGAGTGAGATTATGCTATTACTGTCATTATTTAGGCTTCTGCAGCTTAGGGACGAGGTTTTTTTTAATGTTCTTTTTTTTTACCATGTTGGCTAATAGTTACTGTGCTCAAGATTAATGGTGGGCTCCCTGTAAGGAGTTTTTTATGGAGAGACTCTAGAAGAAATTACCTCTTATGAACATACAGGGAAGAGAGAGCCTCATCACTCAATGCAGCTGGGAGACAGGCATCTACAGTACAATCTTCTTGTGTTTTCCTCATCTCAGAGCAGTGTTACAGTGATGTGGCAAAGGGGACTCTTTTGAGTTTATGATCATGAAACAAAGAAACACTTTAAAGAGACCTTGTCAAGACCGGGAATTCTGATGTTGGTACAGACCCTCAAAAGGACTGGCTTTTGGGTATCTCTATCCTCTCCCCTCAGACCCTCTCCTCCCCATTAGATCCCTTCTGTAAGTTTGCTGAAGTAACCCACTGTTGGGATTTGTGAAAAAGCAAAAGGGAGACGATCTGCTTCTGGGAAGGTATCAGAGGACTGCCAGGGCCTGGGCATGAGCAGTGGGCATTGTGACCTATCCTACAAACGTATTGAGGGATCTCAGGGCTACAAATACCAAACAGCATGCTCTCAGTGTCAATGAGTCAGCAGCTTAGTGTTTTCCACAACCAAGCACCTGTTCTCAGAGGTGAAACAGCATTGATGTCTCTTGATAATCAAGGAAAAAGATTCATTTTTCCTAGATAGAGGATGGGGGAGCTGTCCAGGCTTCCAAATGCCGTGATCTGTAACTCAATGGCACCACCAGACTTGTATACAAACCTGCTGTGGGTCGCTGTAGTAGAACCAAAATCTTTCCTCTTCTTCCCTTCTCTCAGATCCCTTTTCTGAGGCACTGGACTGCCAGAACTACTATCTCTCCAAAGGAGAGAAAGAGATAGTTCTGTGATGTTAACAAATGATGGGTCAAAATATGAACCCTAAAAACTTCATGCTTTTAATCTTGACTCTCAGACTACTGGATTTATGGAAGGTAGGGTGCCCTGTACCACTTCTATGTACAAAGCAAGGCCTATATTCTAAACCAGATAGATTTTGAATATTTATGCAGAAACAGCTCCTTTATGCATTTTCAACTGTTTCTGATCTAGTTTAATCAATTAAAACAACATTAAGTGCATTTGAATATCTCAGCTGTTTCTCTTATCAATATAATTCTCAAATGTTTTCCTTCCAGAGCCCAAGGTGATGAAAAATAGATTCATTTACTCTATTACTTCTTATAATTGTGGCTCCAAGAATTTTTTTCCTAATTTTGAAGCCACAAGAAGACTGTATGTGGCTTTAAAACTGCTGCTGGTTTTCATACCACAATACTCAAGGGCATATCTCTGCTTCAGGCTGCTATTGTTTGCAATGTGGAGATAAAGGCACACTTGATAAAACTCTTTTAATGATGTTAATATTAATACTTTGCTGGAATACTTTATCCGTCAGTAATAGCTTTAAAGAGTTTGCTGAGATTTTTGTCATCTCATACATTTTAATAGAAAATTAAGTTTGTGATTAACAAGAAAAATATATCTACCTGTTACTTTATTTTACTTACAGAGTCATATAATGGCTGCCAGTGGAATAACATATACCTTGCACCATATGTAGCTCAGCACTCATGATGAATACTTGATGCTTCAGACAGAAAGCGAGGTGCAAACTAGTTATGAGCATTAGCATAGGCCATGCTGTTCACTGTCAGTCCCTTGGGAAGCTCTGTATGGAGGTAACCTGCTCTGAGGGCAGGCAGCAAAACATGTTCCTCTGAAGGAGGTAAGGTTCCTAGACTCAGAGGTAATGCAGCTGCTCTGATACTCCCTTTGCAAAGAGAAGGCCATTTTCTTATCTGTAAGCCAGCAGCTCTGTGTAGGATCTGGAGCTAAGCCAGGAACTTGTACTTTGTCCCACTCTACTCATCTGGAAAGTTTTTATACTGGAGGAAGTAGGAACAGTGGCTTGAGAGCACCATTGAGAGCACTGCAGGGCCATGGCAAGAGTGGCATTGATCCTGCTCTGGCAGGGGGATTGGACTAAATGATCTTTCGAGGTCCTTTCCAATCCCTAATGTTCTGTGATAGCCCTGCAGGGTCATGATGAGAGTGGAACTGAAAGCACTGCAAAGTCCATAGCGAGGAGGGCAAAGGAGTCCCCAGCTGTGGAGGGTTTTGTTGGAAACACCACTGGTAATTGTGATTGCAGTTGTCTCCACGGAGTGTAGCTCAGGTTAGTCCCAGGGAATGTGTGACTGTATCTAGGGGATCCTGCTGTGTCAGGGGGACTGGATGATCTTTCAAGGTCCCTTCCAATCCCTAATGTTCTGTGGTTCTGTGAATGCAGCACAGCATGACACCTGGATCATTGCAGTGGGATGTGCTCTTACAAAAGCCAGGATAAAGAAACAATTCAGGGATGCTCAGTTCTTAGGGACATGCCGTTACTGCTGCCTGTCTAGCAGCCATGATGTACACTCTGCTGACTCCTTTGGCTCCCATTTCTAGCCCACTTTTGCCGTATTTGTCACAGGTCTACTGAATCTCAGCCAAACCAGCCATCTTCTGGGCTTTATGTTCAGGTAGTCACAGTCACATTTCACTACACTGCATGCTTTAGAGAGAAGAATGCTGATGCAGTATTGCACCTGCATCCAGTTCTGCAGTTTGTATACAAGTAGGCTAAAGTGAAGACTTCATCAAAGGGATTTAAGCATCTAGATGAGTTCTCCTAAGGGCTGTAGCACTGCTCACTAACAGGGCTTCTTAAGAAATGTGAAAGCAGACCTGCTTAATGGAAGACAGAGTCAATGATATCCAGTGCTATTGCTGCCTGACAGGAGGCAGGCAACATCTGCCAAAAAGGCCAGATTTACTTGCATGCAGGAGAGTATGGGACCAACTCCTGGTCCCCTTGGTGGAGGACAGTGCTGCTCTGCCCAGCATGGGGCTGCATCACAGCGATGTGAGTGATATCACTATCCTTGCACAGGTCAATTGTTTCAGATGCTATTGCATTCCCAGCTGCATAATTTATTGTGGCTGCCACATGAGGGCTAGTGAAGACAGCCAGAATGAAGTGCTGTGCCAGTAATAGCCTTGGTAAATTAAGTAGTGATGGGCCTGAGCAGTAAGATTTTGATGTGGATCTGAATTTTGAACAGTTCGAGTTCAAGGGAGGTGGGATCCTGGTTTTGGGCTCTGTCCCATTTAGAATTACAGCAAATGAACCCATCACCATTTTGAACCCAATGTTTCACACTGTGATAGTGGCTGTGGGAACACTTGATCAGCTGCTGTCAGTCAGAGCAATAAATTGGCCAGCTTTGTGTCAGCTGATGAAAACGCTGCAAGAAAAAGTAGAGGCTTTAAATGTCCTTTGGTCTTTTTGCTCTCAGGCTAGAAACCAAAAGATCTTCATAATAATATAAACAAGAGTGAATTCCCCAGATCGCCCTCTCTTTCAAGCTGGTAAACCAATCCTTTTCTTGCAGTGCTCATCAGAGCTCAATTCTTTGTGTTGCAGCCAAGTACTGAAAAGCCGCTGCAAATCAGGGAAAACAAACATCCTCTTCTTGCTTGTCATTTGAGGTTATCTCAACCTGATTCTAGCTGAACGCCACTTTGCAGGCCCCATTACACAACCCAACAGTTCCTTCAGTTGAAGGAACTTGCCTCATCCTGAAAATCTTCTGATAGAAGAAGTTTTCATCCTTCATGTATGGAAAGATTTTAATCTTGATACTACGCAGTGTGCAGGATACATGCTTCATAATGAGCTTCCATTGTGAGTCAGGATGGGACTTCAAGCCTGTTAGGGGTGCTGTAATATGTCTATAAAAGATAATCCTGTTTGGAGTTCCCTAAAAAATGCCTAACAACTTTTAGGCAAACCAGTAGGACTGACTGCTCGTAGTTCAGCAAGCTCAGTCTGTACAGGTCTGTTCAGGCTGTTCTGAGTGTGTCTTCGTGTGAGCTACCTGCTGTGTAACTTCCAGGTGACAAAGTTGTACCCTTATCCTGAGACTAAGCTCCATTGCACAATTCATTGTATTCTGGGTGCCTTGCAGGACCTGCAGAGAAACTCTGCCAGGGAGCGCAGCATGACAGCAAACCTTTGACCTGCGTTAATCAGATGTGATATAGACTACATGGTAGCCTTCTTATATTTAGTGAGGAGCTGGGCTATTATTTGCACAGAGTTTGACAATAGTAACTATTGTCAGCCTCCCTGACCCACATTAGATGTCCTGTAGTTATGTGCATGAGGACTAGAAATACAGAGCTCCCCAAAATGAGTTATTTCTTGCTGAATACCCAGCATTCATGACAGTAACTTTCCCCCTTCTCTTTCTGTCATCCCAGCATTAATTAATACCATTTTCTAGATCTCTGCGGCCAGCAAAACTATTTATCTGTTCATTTATTGTTTGATTTTGCTATTCTAGATAGAATTGTTGTTCCTGGGATTTTTCTTTCTCTTCACTTTTTCTTCCAGCATCTTTTCTTTTCCCAAGAGTTCTCATTGCCCAGTGCAACCTTGCTATCAAAGATAATGGACTTTCTGAAAGAATCTTTAAGCCCCTTCTTCTAAGCAAATAATCCTAATTGCTTAAACAGCCCATATGGCTTCCATGAGATTACTTGTTTAACTAATGGTTTCTTTCTCTTGCCTTGCTGTCTGTTTCAATCCATCTGGTAATCCAAGGTTATAATTGGTCACAAATACTTTGTTAATTTGGTTTTGCAATTCAAAAAGGGAAAAACAATAACTGAATAAACAGTTCATTGTTGCCCACCTCTTAAGGGTCTTTGACAAGTCAACACTCTAATGAAAAGCTCTGGCAAAAATTGGAAATATTTTCATCTTTTCAGTGCTTCTGACTAGAATCTTTAAAATTTTTCCTTATTATAAATCCGCTGAACTTCTGTAATGCATATGCATGGCAGTAAGTCCAACAATATCAGACTACAAATATGATTTAGTCAACACAGTTATACTGAAGAGGATATTTCTGCTTGATAGTACCATCATGTACTGCGGTCCTTCACTGTCCTACAGTGTCTTTAAGCGGTTGCCTTTTTCCAGTCTCAGGAGAAGTTTTCAAGTGTGACGAGGTGATAATCTCTAAGAGGATTTCTGCCTACAGAGTACTCACAGGGTTTTGAATCTAAGAACTTTAACTGAAGATAGTAAGCTTTCTTGAAGGAAGCATGCTCAACGAAAAAGTAATCTCGCTTCCAAAGTAGAACAATAGATCCCCAATTTAAGGGCTAACTGATGGCTGCAGATGTACAGGGATCATGGCTTACTACATCAAATCTGGCAGCCACTGGATTCTAAGTACCATATGTTGTCTCTCAAAAATAAGTGATGCTGCTCCTAGCCAAGAGGTTACCACCACTGTCAGGAAGCTAGTAAGAACCTGGAGTCTCAGAGGATCTGCACTGGTGCCAACAATGTGACTTTGAAGCTACCAATTTATAGCCAGATGTCTGTGCCTGAGATCTAGACAGCAGTGCTCCAGTCACAAGTGTGAGAACTGCTGTCTGTTCATCTTGAGAATGACCTCAGTTGCTAGTATTAGATGGAAAATTGTGTGGGGAAATAGGGTGCCTGTGGTAAAATGTTACTACAGCCATTCTACAAACACTTTAACAGGCCAGTGCTTGTTCTTTGAATCGTGTCACCAATGACATTTTGGAAGAGTTTTGTCTGTTCTGTTGTGCACAAGTGTTTGGGATATAGGCTGCTTGGCTCAGCTGAGCTCTGTACTCCGTAGCTGTGCCTCTCTGCAGGCAGGAGCTGCTCCTCCATGAAGTTTGAAACAGTGGTACCTGCCCCACTGCATGGTCATGGCTCATCCCAGTTGTCTGTCCACTCCAGGGGTGAAGTGTCCACAGGTGTGAAGGTGGCTTGTCTCACCTTCCTGGTCAGTCCAGTGTCTGATCATCCTTTTCATGAGGAAGGGCTTCCTAACATTCAACCTAACCCTTCCCAGCAGCTTCAGGCCCTGGCACGACTTCAAGCCCTGCCCTCTTGTCCTGTCACTAGTTACCTGGGAGAAGAACCTGACCCCCAGCTGTCTACAACTTCCCTTCAGGTAGTTATAAAGAGTGATAGGGTCCCCTATGGTTAACTACCAGCAATTTGGGGAACACCAGCCATTATGAAATGCAATGTTAAACATCCATTTTTAAAAAGTCCTTTCTGTGCAGTTTTTATAACACACTATTTTCTCAGCATTTCAAATGTGTCAGCTGTCTTGTGAAGAGAACACTTTCTTTGAAAAAGATCTAAATGGAGAATAAAAAAAAAGAAGTTTTTAGCCAAGACCAGAAATTGTAGAAGTAAGAAAGGAAATGACTCTGAAAGGGCAACACAGAAAGTTACCATAAGAAATGGGGTCAGGAGGGGGCAATGGGTGCGAGCTGGAACACAGGAGGTTCCACATCAATATGAGAAGGAACTTCTTCATGATGAGGGTGATGGAGCACTGGAAAGGGCTGCCCAGGGTGGTTGTGGAGTCTCCTTCTCTAGAGAAGCTTAAAACCTACCTGGACATCTTCTTGTGCAACTTGATCTAGGGGATCCTGCTGTGGCAGGGGGTGTTGGACCAGATGATCTTTCAAGGTCCCTTCCAATCCCTAATGTTCTGTGATGCTGTGATTTTGTTTCAATGAAACACATAAATCTTCAATGAAACAACATGGAATTTAGTACTTTAAAAGGCAAACACTTCACCTGTATAAATTCTGACAGTAATTTCTAGCTCATAACACCTCACATAGCAATTGCTATCAAGAAAATAATCATCTGGAGTGAGAGATGCCTCATCAGGTGTGCTGGAGCATTTGCTATACTTGCACCTTCCTGAAACTGCCTGTGACCATGATGGTTACTATCCTTCTGTTTACTCACATTTAAGATGAAGAAATTATTCATTATTTAATACAGCATGTAATGCTTCCCCTAGAAAACACCTCCTCTGCACAAACACACCATGTATTTATTATAAATGAAACTCATTAATAAGTAGTGCAATCAATATTTGAGCTCTCACAAATATAAAATGCTAGGGGTTGCCTTTTGCCTGCTATTCGTCTTAGTGTCAGGATTTGGAGAACAGGTTGTACTTCAGCTGAGGTATCAATTCCCATAAGTCAGGATCAGAAGTCGTGTCACCTGTTTTGCCATCTATCTACTAAATCTTTCATCTGTCTCTCACATGTGCACGCACGCTGCAGGCACTAGTTATGGCTGCAATGTTTACTGCCTTCCTTTTGCAGGCTTTTTCCCCACCTCTATGTAAGGAAGATCTTTTTCAAATAAATCCCCATTCAATCATTTTCTGCTCAGATTTGTTTTCTCATTCTTAACCAGACTCTCATTGCCATTCAAGCTTCATGGTATGTGAGGCCCTTCGATTTAGTCTGGCTCCCAAAAACTTCCCCCAAAGGTTGAAAATCCATGTAGGATTGATCAAATTTATCAGTGTAAACCTCTGTTCGCTGTTTTCTCTTGCTCTGCTTTTCCATTGTGAGGTCAGTGCTTGGGGACTGCCTTGCACGTCCAGACAAATTCAGACCTGATGAACAAGCAGGGCTGTAATGTGAGATGGGAGTGAACTGAGTGTGAGTGAATGAGTAAATCTGTAGGAACTGAATAATGACCCACTGGCTAAGTTATCAACAAGGTGTGAGATTTAGCAGCTCAAGCCTTTTCTGAATGTGGTTTAAAACCTATCTGGACATGTTCTTGTGCGACTTGATTTAGGGGATCCTGCAATGGGTGTAAGCTGGAACACAGGAGGTTCCACATCAATATGAGAAGGAACTTCTTCATGGTGAGGGTGACAGCACTGGAACGGGCTGCCCAGGGAGATTGTGGAGTCTCTTTCTCTGGAGATGTTTAAAACCCGCCTGGACATGTTCCTGTGGCAGGGGGATTGGACTGGATGATCTTTCAAGGTCCCTTCCAATCCCTAGTGTTCTGTGATTCTGTAAGGTTTGTAATATCTAACTGAACTCAGTAGTTGTATGAAGACGGACATCCAAATCATCAAGGACTAGGTATGCAGGGAGCTTAGTTCAGTTACACAAACGTTTTGGAATGTCATGATGGCACTTTCTAGATTGAAGTTTCAGTCTGTTGTGTTCCTGAGGGAAACACAGGAGCAGATTTCCTGGCTCATTTTCTGCTATAGATATAGAAAACCTCCCCCCTCCTTATTTTTCTCATTTCTTTAGGTATGAAAAAAGCACATTTGCACAGCACTCCAATGCAGCCTGTGTAAATCAGTGTCGCTCCCTCCAAACATGCAGAGCTACACTGATTTACACCAGTTGAAGCTGATCATAAATTTTGTGGTGGTTTTTGACTTCATACTTCCTCTTCTTTCAAGGATACGTGTGATGAGATCTCTCATGTAGAAAGGCACAAGAGCACCGTGCCTTTCCTTTTGAGAAGCTGTGAGGATTTGTGCTACATATAACTCCTAAGGGTGTTTTTACCTGTCCTTGATTGTTCTGTTACTAAGTTGGAAGTTAAGCTTAGCTCTGAAGAGATACACAGAGACGCAGCTTTCTTGCCGTGAATCTAGTTTTCTCAGGTTGTTTTTTTGAATACTGACATCCTTAAGGCACATGTTAATCAAATAAATACTACTTCAAGTAGTAAATAGCTGAACTTAATTTTTAGGGAAGGATATTCTTCTCTCTTAAGCATCACTGAAAGATTATACACAGAGAAAAGAATAGTTATGTGCTGAACTGTATCAGCATCCTCTGATATAGCCATCTATAAAGCACTCCTTTGGGTAATAGTACTAATTAAATCCTGCAATGCTTATTCAGTCTTCTGTCCATAAAAACTCCCACTGATGGGATCTGAGAGTCCTCTGAAAAGCAGGACTAACTTTATTTATGTGTATAGCTATGGATTCAAACGCCTAACGTTACACAGTCTGTTGGAAAATGTTGGTCTCGATGCGCAAGGAATAGGAGACTTCAACTAACAATCAAACCGGGTCTGTCTCAGCCTCCTAGCAGTATAAAGTTGCACAGTAAACTACAGTGTAAGCTGCTGGGAACAATTCCTTTCTTTAAATAATAATTATAAATATATAATAATAGAGCAATAAATAGTTTATTGTAAATGTTTAAAATAATAAAGAAATGAAATAAATCATGATAAGAGTACTAATAATTAAATAATAATAAAAGAAGCAGCATTGAAATGATAGAAAAAGAAACCAATAGTGATTGATTCCACAGTGTACAATGAATTTATGGGACATGACTTGGTCTAGGTGATCCTGCTGTGGCAGGGGGATTGGACTGGATGATCTTTTGAGGTCCCTTCCAATTCCTAATGTTCTGAGATTCTGTGAACTTTTTTTCAATTTATAAAAACATGAATCTGTGAAAACAGAAAAGAATTAAGCAACTTGTCAATTCTGAGGAGTTAAACAGAGAACAGCTGGTTATCTCCAGTTCTCCTTTTGCTTATAGGCACATTTTTATGGCATATTTATATAGCATACTTACAACTTCATGACATAATGTAAAAATAAATGTGAGTCTGTACTACATGTCTCTCGGGAGTAAAACCTCTTCACATTCTTATTGCACACCGCAGACACAAAATCACTCACAAAACCATAAATATTCTAGACTTGTGCCCTATGATGCTACATCTTCCTGCTGGAAATATCTAATGAAAGTTTGAGCTATTCAGAGTACATCTGGGCAAGTGGTATGACATGGGAGCGCACCATTGCCATATTTTCAAATAGTGGCAGTTGTGAGTATTTTTCATGACACTTTCCTTCTGCTAAGCATTCATTAATTCTGATTGGATTTGCTAGGGTTTTGTGAATGTCATCAAATAAATCAGAATACCAGACCACATTCTTTGAATTTCTGCCACAAAATGAACTGCCAATAATGAGAAGCAGATACTGCTTTATACTAAAATAAACCTGACAGATGGTCAGGTAACCTTAAGCCTTGACAAAAACCAACAGAGAATTGTACTAAAGAATAAAGTAAATGAGCACATGAAATCCAATCTATCTTATTGCACATACAAAGACTAATCTCTATTAATTGTATTCTTGTCCAAATCTCATGTCCATATTGCACCATATTTGGAAATTTTATTCAGTTTCCCAGGGAGGACTTTTTTCAAATCAGAATTAAGTAGTTCTTGTTGCTCCAGTAATTGACAAGTAAAATATAAAATTTAAATCCTCTCTAAAATTAACCGGCGTGCTGTAAACTATAAAAGTAGACTTGTTTTCATTTCCAAAAAGATCTGAGAGAAAAAAGATCTGCGACATCGAGCACATAATATTTGTAAAAATGGGAAACAGAGCACGATGATGTGATTTTGTTTACATTAAATGGATTTTCAAGTTGACTAAGTTACTGAAAAACATCAACATGGAAAAATAATGTTGCAAATTCTTTGAAATTCAAGTGTGACCTTCCAGATTGGTTTTATCCCTTCTCTCTGCTTTAAAATTGCAGATACTTCTTTACGCATGCAACATGCTACTTCATATGAGGTTTTTATAGGAGTAGCCTCTCACATGGGTGACTGTCCAGCCATGTTTACAAGGGGGCTTGTGTGCTTGCATACTCAGTTTGAGGGAAAACTGGCCAAATACTGGGTGTTTGATTTTGACCTGAACCATTTCACACAAGAAAAATATAATCTCTGTCCTTTCCTTTCTTACTATTAATGGAAACACAATGCTTACAGGCTTTAAGCTGAAATTTTTTACCTGTGCTCACTCTTTTTTAAAATTTGTCCTGTCTTGCTACATACTGAAAATTTAAGCAGTAGCTGCTATAGTGGTGTGGTTATCAGACGACTGTGCCACTTAGCCAGATTCACATATCAAGCAAAAGAAGTAAAGTAGTTTAATCTCTTCTCTGGCATGCTAGAGATTAATATTAATTGCAGCCTTTCAAGTACCATTTAACTTCTTAGCCTTACTTGCTGCTGATTACTTCGTAACACTTATGTGCGAGAAGCTTGCTTTACACATTTATTCACATTGCATGAAAACTTGGAAATGTATATCGTGTGCTTTGAATCTCAAGCCAAATGATATATGGGATACATAAAACTAAGCTGGAGACTATTTACTTCAAAAATCTGGTAGTCAATATAGTCTCAGTATAGGCATATCTTATTTAAAGCCTTGGCACAGAACAGCGTGCAAGTCTAGAATTAACAAGCAGTTACTTACAGTGCCAATGTATATCCTTCTAACAGACAGAAGACTAAGTGTCTTAAACTAACACAGCACACCTTATTCATCAGCCCATGTGAGTTGTTATATATTTTAACCAGTTCATCCATGGTGAGATGAGTATTTCAAAACAACCAGAAAGAACTTCAGTAGATTACACAAAACATAATCAGTATTTGATTTCTGAATTTGTCTGAACAGTAAAAATAATTATGGAACCCTTTAAAGGACTTGTGATTACAAGGCATGACTACAACGATGAGAGTCAAAGGATAAAAAGACTTGAGGATTATTCATTTTGAACTCAAAAGTACATTTTCACTTTGGAGGCAAGATGACTAGAATAAGACTCGTAAGAGATAAAATACCTTGCCAGACAGTCAGTCTCCAGCCAGTCATCTCTGCACAGTACACTCTTGTACTCTGTTAAAGAGCAGCTGCAAATACACACGCTAAGGGAATCACAGTTGCTATCTTCAACATATTAATATCCTTGCATGCTGTCTGAGGAAAGCAAAAGTTCAACTCTCAGCCAGATCAACCACATTCTCATTATTTATAGTTCCTGTCGATACCACTTGCCACAGCAAAAAGCCCTCTTCTAGCTAGCCCTCCCAGTGATCAGAAAATTGAAGTAACTTTTAATCTTGAATCCCACTGCACCATGGCTTTCATTAATGATTTGCTTAGGTTAGCCTGCTGTGCTGCATCACAATGCAGCACAACCTCTGCCACCTTCGCCAAACTCTGTTGCAAGAGACCACTGAGAAAGAAGCATTCTTGTAAACTAATGCAGGAAGAAAGCAGAGAAAAAATATCCTCTGACCCAGAACAAACCCAGACAACATACATCTTGTGGTTCTGGAAAGTAAATCCCACCGTGTTCTCAGATACAATAGAATCTTCTTAGAGGAGTGTGATACAGCTAAGCCAAAAAAGCAGGATTTGGCACTTTGGTTTCCTGAATAACCTACACTTTCTACTAAACACAGCCAGTGGATGTACAAGATCTACAGCTAGATTATTAGGAGCATTGGAACCCCAGGCTGAAAAAAGTCACTGCTTTTATGACAGTAAAAATCATTCCAATCAGTTAAAGAACAGGGTGGACATAGGCTGTAGCGTGAGTACTGTGGATACTATTGCAAATTCTGGTTGTGAGGCAACCAAGATGTGGTCATGCCAGCCACTGCGAACATTTTCAGCTAACTGAAAATTGGTGTAAAAGCTGCGCTTGTTAAGTGGCTGTTTCTGAAGAGTTAAAAAGTGAAAGTAGAACAGAAGCAGAACTCTGCCAAGTTTCATAGTTGAAAAATCAAGACTGTACAGTAAAACAAGTTTGATGGAAACATCATAAATTATACACTAAACCACTTATCTGACAAAAAACCCCTGAAAAAACAACAACAAAGCATCACTTATGTAAGTAAGTGCTTTCTACTTAAAAGTCATCCATTACCTCTGTAATTTTGCAACCTGAAAATGCATCTTAGCAGCCAACAGTATGTCAATGTCCCTTTTGATATCCTTGGAAAGTACCAAAAGGGAAACAATACAGTCACAAAGTGCAGTAAATTTGAATTTATAAGCAGAAGAGTGTGGAAAGTCTCTCCTGCTGCAAACATCTCTTTCAGAATCAATTCCTGTAGAAAGTCTCTCCTGCTGCAAACATCTCTTTCAGAATCAATTCCATATCATAAAATATTGCACATGGCCACAGAAATTTGTAGTGCTACAACAGGAATAGAAACTCTTTGTTGCCCCTGAGATACTTTACTTGCACTCCTTACCCTACACATTCTGTCCTCGGAGTATAAATTGCAGTGAAATAACAAAAAAACCCTCTGCAAAGCAGATTAGAAACACTGTATGTATGGTCGTAAAATTAATACATTGCAACCATCTTAAAAGTTCGTCTTCCTCCTTTCTTTTCCCATCTATGCTAGAAACTTCCTTAACCTTCACAACCAGACTGCGTAAAGCTATGCTGTAGAAATCACTGTCTTCTAATTCAGGATATTGGCGCATGTTTTATTCCTGTAATTGTTCTTGACTACAATATTTCAACTCCCATTTTCCAATATGCAACAATAAATTCTGCAGATTCATGCCTTAATGGCTTTAAAGACATCACTTGTGTTTTGCTTCCCTCCACATGTCCATCTTTGTCTTCGGACCCTCTTCACATTCTGCTTAGGTTTGATTAAGATCTGAAAAGCCCAGTCTGGATTGCAGTATGCACAAGGGGAGCCGGAGTTCAAGGGGAGCTCGAGTGACTCTAGTCATACGCATTTTTATTAAGATTGGAGTAAAAGTCTCACTTTGCATTTAAAGGCATAAATTATGAAAAAAGATGACAGACTGCTGGCCCAGGTTTAGAAATACGCAGCGTATCAGCTGCAAACCGGTCTGATGTACTGTGGACTGTCAAGTTCTTGTCTTTGCAGTTGCGACTGTTTGAGAATTTTGTTCAAAATTCTCAAACAAAACAAAAGAAGCTAAGCAGAAAAAGGTAAAAACACAGAAGAAAATCCAGTTTTAAGGAACAAACCCTGAAAATTTGAATTTTACAGAATACTGATAATAATTTCAATGGCAAATTCTTGTATCACTCAACACAGAATGCCACAGACCCTTCAAGGTTGTATTTGGAAAGAGAACACAACACAAGAGAGTCCATGTTAATGGAATTTTACTTGCCATCCACATATTGGAAATCTCTCAGGATAAAATCCTATATGGCGTTTTCATTTTTCCTCCTCAGCTACTCAAACTAAAAAAATGTCATCTGTTGTAACAGCAGGTGATCAAACAATAACATAACATACTAATATAAGTTTCCCTAATGTTTAGTTAATAACTGCAGATTACCACTTTTATCCTGCTGACATAAGGGTAGAAAAAATGGGGAAAAAAAATCTTGTTCTATATGAAAGCAAATGTTATCTGCCAGAGAGAAAACACCATATGGAAAATTGGTTTTTTATTGCGTCATCATCAATTTCTAAACATTGTTAAAAGCTTCTTAGGATTTAGAGATTATTTTAATAGACATTCACATACAAGCAGACAATCCTGCATTCTTGATGGAATTGCTAATCAGATATTCATTTTAGGTATTAATCACATACTTAGTTAAATTGCTAGTACATATTGTTCTGTACAGGCACTAGACCAAAATAATCTTCCAGTATAAAAATTCTACTTAACATGTACCGAGTTTTCTGCAGCTTCTACAAATGTGTATCTGTAACCCATTTGCTAACTCCATACGATATTTTTTGTCTACTTCCTGTTACCATTTAACATCAGAACATGAAAGTTCCTTAATATCTGCTGCTTAGGAACGTTCTGAATGCTTCCCTCAATCTCTGGTTAAGCTAGAGGAGGCGTCGTAGTTTCAGCTGGTATAGTTAGTTTCCTTCCTATTTGCTGGTAGAATGTTGTGGTTTGGATTTCAAGTGAATAACATTGGTAACACGCTGATGTTTTTAGCTGTTGCTAAGTAGAGCTTATAGTAACCAGGGTGTGTATATTTCAGCCTCTTATGCCTATCCAGTGAAAAGACTGGAGAGGTGTGAGAAGCTGGAAGGGGGCACAGCCAGTCCAGGTGACCCAAACTTATCAAAGGCACTTTCCATACTGATAGAATTTGTAGGTTGTGTACTGTTGTGTGCTGCTTAGGCTGGGGGATTGGGAAGTTGCTACAGCAACACAGAATTCCAAGCTGAATTTGCAACTCTGCAAAACCAGTACAAGTCTGGAACTTCCTGTTCTCACCTTCTTGTAGAAAATCACTCATTTCATCTGATTTTTTTCAGAGAGGAGCACATGGGCTGGAGGTGGCGGTCATCTTGACTTTGCAACATGGTGAATGGAGAGAATGGAAGTTTTGGAAACTCAGATCAGCAGAAGAAAGGTTTCACCTGCCACTGTTTGCTGAAATAGGCTTTTCTCTCATTTATGGCCCATAGGAATTGGCACGCTGGAAATTAAGACTAGCTTGGAACGTATGGAACAGGGAAATTATCCTTAAAAGAACTGCTAGCTCTGAAGACAGGAAAATCAGACTGAGTTATAGACCCCATGTTCCCACAAGGGAAAGAACTGGTGGAGGTTTCTTTCCTCTCAGAGGGCAGAAGTAGTAGCTCAGCCCAGTTATGTAAGAACATGCAATTAATGACCATATGTCTTTGTTTGGTGAGATTTATGTCGTATGAATTAAATATGTCTTGTTTTTCTCCAAATTGAGCCAGCATCTTGTTTTGCCTGTGACTATTAGGAGTGGGTTTGACTCCTCCTTGTTTGTTTTTTGTTTTGTTTTGGCCCTTTAACTAAATTAATTAGTTAATCTCATCTCAGATCTGATCAACTGACATACCATGTGGCACCTTGCTCAGTATATAGAATACGATGAGTTGGCAGAAAGGGCTAGTCACTGCTCAAAGACTGACTGGGTCTTGGTAAGTGAGTGGTGCGCGATTGCAACGTGCATCACTAGTCCTTTGGGGCTTTTATTTCTCTTTAGTTTTATTACGGCTCAGCCATCCACTCATTTTCTTATCCAGCGAAGAGTATAGTCATCCAAGCCATCAGCAGCTTCTATTTATTTACAATTATTACTACTATATCTATTATATTTTTATTTCAATTATTAAACTATTCTGATCTCAAGCCATGAGTTTTAGTTCTTTTCATTTCTCCTCATCCCATGCGAGAGGCAGAGAGGAATGAGCAAGCAGATGTGTGATTCTTAAACACTGGCTAGTGTTAAACCACAACAGTAGGTCTGCGTTTAACTTTTTACTTCTCCATAAGAGTTTTCTGTTGGAGATAACAGTCGGGACTAACTTCACACCTCCCTTGAAATAATAGAATAAAGATTTAGGCTTGTGTACACATCTGAAGAAAATAGCCATATTTTCAAGAGCGCTCAGATCATAGCAGCTCCAATTTTGCCACAATGTTCCAAATGCTTTTGAAACCTTTGGTCATTGAAATTCCCTATCTAGAGAGAATACAAATACAGAACATGAAGTTTAATGTAAAGTTCTACCTGTAGGTTTCTGTGCACAATCATCCGAAAGAAAAATAAACAAAGTACTCACTGTTATTCATGGCATAGTGTGTGTAAACTAGACAGGCATGTAATCTAAACAGATGCTTCTTTTTCATGAATTAGTTTCAAAAATGTGGTAGTACCACAACCATGTAGCACCCATGAACCTTTGCAGAGCAATGCTCTGTGCGGGAAGAGGAAAGGTTTTGTTATCATAATAACAGTAAGTTTTTCTGGTTGAGAACTAATTTTGTTCTCGTTTCTTTCCCTACTGGCCCTTTTAAACTTTGCTATTAGAAATGACACTGGAGATGATATTTATCTTCAGAATGTCATATGGCAGTCTACTTCTGTGGTATTTCAGCTTAGATTTATTGCCTTATCTGTTTATGTTTACGATTTTTGTGTTCTGTTGCTACTCTAATTAAAAAAATCCCCAAAATAAATTCTACCCTAAATAACAGCATACAACTGCTATTTACCAGGAAGCGTGGTACTCTATTATTTAACACCAAAATATCTTTAGAAACATTGTTTTCAGTGAGCAAATTCATTATAGACTGTGATGCACATTTACTTACTTAAACTGCAGATGGTATCTTGGGATAATCTTCCTGAATTTTTGTACAAGCAGATTTTGAGCTGAACGTTCCTCCAACCTAATCTTCTATCACTAAGAATAAAATGCAGGGCAACATCATTAGGTCAAATAATTAAGCAGCTAATGCATTGTGCAGAGTTTATTGAGCTATATCACATTGGAATTGCATAATACGAAGTGTCATAACCAGGTCAGTTTGAAATACTTGTATGCATCATTGCAACATCATTCACTGCCACTGAACTAACTCATCCAGTGACATATCCAGACACTGATTCCCTATTTTAGCCCAGCATGACCTATATATAAATATTATTTCTTGATTTCCTCCTTGAACAAGCATCCTATGTGAATACTTAATAGCAGATGCAGTACAATGTGCATACTGGAAAACGTGGCTACATTTCAACACCATCTTTATTAATAAAGTTCTACCTTACAGGATTAAGAAACACCATCTTATAGAAGCCTTTACCCAGTATTTTAGTTTGAAGGCCAGCAGGTTAGTTGGACTTGAAGACAGGAAATCATTGCTCCATCCCACTGAATAAACAAATAATACCTGAAATGTTCTTTCCAAAACCAGATTTTTTAAGTGGTTTGAATATCAAAGAGATTAAAGTCACGCTAAGAGATACGTACCTGCTGACCGGCAAAATGCAGGTTGCAATCACTGAAGTAAACATTTCTAAATAGCATTCAGGAAGGAAACCAATTACTCAATGACATTTTAAGTGTTTACAGTTTAGATTAAATTACTTTGCAGGGTTGCATGAGTAGCAGAGGTGGTTACAAGTTTTCTAGTGTAACCTTCCTCTTTTTAGTACAAGCTGACATTATTTGTGACGAACAGCCAGCTCTGAGTAAGTTGACACTTAAGTAAGTTGTGTTTATTTCAATATTTGGCTTCTAACAAACCCTATCACCTGCAATTCAATTCTTCACTTGATTTTTTGTTATATTTTGAGATTTTTCTTGTGTTCAAAATTTTCACATTCAGAACTCAAGAAACTGGGAATCCACCAATATCAGGTAAACCGTTTGGTTCCTTATAGTTGCTGTAGACAAAGTGTTCAATGGACATCTCACTCTGAATATATTTTAAATTCTCATTGACAGGTGACTTCATCAATGTCACTGTAAGGATGTTATTAATTCTCATTAAAATAATAAAAGAAGAACAATATTCACTTCATGCTTCCTTTAATACCTGATTTTCAGAAGCTATTAAAAGATCTCCAGGCTTACTTTTCGACACTCTTTCTGACATATAGCCTACAAGTATTTAAGGAAGACAGTATTATCCATCTAAAGTTGAGCAGTTTGGACTTGCACTTTGAATGAGCAGTTAGTAGAGAAACTAAGTCGGGTTATTAGCTTTTTTTTTTAACCTCAAGAATGTGTTTCTCTATGCTTCTTATGCTGTGTGCAGCACACGTTAGTCTAATTCATTTATGATCAAGCCATGTGAGCAGATAGAGCTAGGCAGGTGCCCTCTGATAGATACTGATTTATGTTTGAGTTGGAAACAAAAGAACATTACAAATCAATGCTTACCTGATTCATCAGACAATACAAAGAAAGCCGTGTAATTTTTCACCACGTATATATGTAGATAAACAGATATATTAGCATTCTAAACTCATGGCAGTCCTTTTTAAAGACTTGTATTCATTTCAAGTAGTTCTAGAAGCATTTTCTAAACCAGAAGACCTATTTCTTTGTGCTGATCACAATACATGAACAAGAAACCAACAACATTACCATGAATATTATTGAACATATCAAATGACCCAGAAAAAACAACATGACAATAAAAAAAGAGGTACATTAATAGTATAGCTCTATAAAAGTAAAAAAGAAGAGTCTCAATACTTAACATTCTCATAAGTTCTTAGATGATGGGAAACTACTTACATAGCTGGCCTAAAAGCTTGGTCCATTCTCAGGTATGCAGGTAGCAGCAGGAGTAGGGAGGATATCATCCCCCTGTACTCAACACTTGAGTACTGTGTCCAGTTTTGGGCACCTTAATACAAGAGATATGTGCTGGAGCAGGTGCAGAGGAGGGCAACTAGGCTGGTGAAGGGACTGGAGAATAAGACTTATGAAGAAAGGCTGAAAGAGCTGGGGCTCTTTATTTTGAAGAAGACGACGCTGACAGGAGACCTCATCACTCTTTACAACTACCTGAAAGACGTTGTGGAGAGATTGGTGCTGGTCTCTTCTCACAAGCAATTAGTGACAGAGCAAGAGGGACTGGGTTCAAGTTACAACAGGGCAGGTTTAGGTTTGATATTGGGAAACATTTTTTCACAGAAAGGGTAGTAAAGCACTGGAATGGGCTTCCCAGGGAGGTGGTTGTGTTGCCATCCCTGGACGTGTTTAAAGATCATTTGGATGAGGTGTTGAGGGATATGGTTTAGGGGTGAACTTGCAAGGTAGGGTAGGTGGTTGGACACAATGATCCCAGGGGTCTTTTCCAACCAGAGTGATCCTGTGAAGAGATAGAACGACTTTGTTTACCTGCATGTAAAAAAGCCTCTCCATGAATGTGAGGTCATTGTGAGGAAAACACTACCTTATAGTGAAGCCCTGCTTCAGCACCTACTCACTAATAAATAGCTGTATTAGAAGTTATTAAAACTGATGCTTTTCATTGTCTCCTCTTTGCTTTTTTAAGGAGGGTAGTAAATGTGGATAAGTTAATTTGCTACAAAGATGCATGTTGTTAAAACCATGCTCTTTTGATCATCCCAACACTCACACAGCTAAGGCTTAACAAGCCTTAGTGCTTGTTTTGGGTTCAACATTTCTCTACAATGTTATTTCTCTACAACATAGTTCAACTTCAGTTGTTTACTTGAGTGTGCTCAGTAGATGCTTTCAAAGACAGTTAGCAAAGAGTAGAATACAATTGAAGAAAGTCTCTCTGGAGAGAGGAGCAGAGATGCACCCTGCCTAAACCTCATCACTCTGGCTGTGCTGCTCCAGTCTTCAGGACCGAGAAATGGAATTCTTCCTATTTCAATACATTGAATGTATTTTTAAAAGTTGGTAAGTTTAATGAGGATTGCTAGTGATTAATCAAGCTACAGATGCTTATGTGACTCGTAAAGTTCTGAGTGAAGAAATTGCTTTCTGTAGATGACAGAAGTATAAACTGCAAAATGGAGTAAACTGCTGAGTAAACAGAAATTACTGAGAAAGAGAAGTCTTTTTTGTTCTTCTTCTTGTTCACATTAGAGCACAGGAAGATCTCTTAAATACTAAGAAGAAAGTACTTGAATATGATCCAAACTTGAAAAATTGTTTCGTTACACTGCAATAGTATTTCCTTCCACAGTTTAGCAATGATTTTCACTCAGACTAGAAACAAATAAAGAGAGCCTTGTTCCTGCTCAGATAATGTTGTGCAGTTTTCATCAATTCAGTGCCGAACTTATAGTTATATGATTATATTTCTGGCTAATGACTAGGAATCGGGATTTCTACTCCAAGAGCATATCTGCTCAGGGGAGTTGTGGAGTCTCCTTCACTGGAGATGTTTAAGACCCATCTGGATGTGTTCCTGTGTGACTTGGTCTAGGTGATCTGCTGTGGTGGGGGGATTGGACTGGATGATCTTTTGGGTTCCCTTCCCCAATAACTCTATGATTTCAGAAGCTATGAGATGCTCTGAAGCAAAGTAATGCTCTTTTCTTCAGAGATGGACAAAATGCAGAAAAATATATTATTTTAAAGTTAGGAGAGAAACGTTTTCTCACCAAGCTTTTTATAAAGTAAAGCCACATGGAAAAAGCGTTAACAAAGGAATGGATTTTGTTTCCACTGCTGAGATGCATGCTGGTGGGTTTTTTTTATTTTCTCTGTAAAGGTTTCTGTAGTCCACCAAACAAAACATAGCATGGGAAAACTCATATCCTATGATCTTTACACAAACAAAATTCAATGAAGTTCAAGGGTACTAAAAAGAACACAGAAGAAAAGGCACAAAAATTAAAAGGACATGGGAAAAGGAAAAGAACAGATTTGACAAGCTAATATTCTTTCAAGAATACAGATACTCTTGACAATCTTTTTGTGCTTGGTCTTTTATTTGGATCTCTCTTAGGTTAAGAAATAGGCTCTCTGGATTGTTCAAACCAGATATGCCATTTGATTTCCTTTCATAAATTCTGTGGGTCCATTTCTGTAAAGGCTTTCACATGCCTACTTCACAGTGATAATTATGTTGACAGAAATAGTTCCTTCAACATTTAAGTAAGTTTCAAAAGGAGCAGTAATACTAAACAATGAGTTCTGCAATTTTCATGAAATTCTCAAGCTATTCTACTCTCAGTGTCTAGGTAGAGGTGGTGCATCCTGAAGCAGGTTTACAGACTGCAGGGCAGTGCAGTTCACAGGAAAAGAAATAAGGAAAGAATTTGTCCAATATCACAGACAGTAGCTCAGTAAGCATGGCTGACAGTGCCATTTTTGTTGCTATTACTTTGCTGGAACACTTATGATTGTGCTTGCATCTATATTAAAGGGGAAATTTCACAGCTCTCTTGTTTCACTTCTGTGCTCCTTATTACCTTTCCTTCTGGCAATAGATGCTAGTGATCAGAGACACTTAAATGAATACATAAGAGTAGGAATTGTCCAACAAAAGAGCAGAGTTCCCCTCTGAGTTTACACCCATCTTGTCACGATACAGGCCACCAGAATATTTTATTTTCTTTGCAGAAAAACCCTAGAATGAAGAAAAATCTTTATGGTAATTACTGCACTCTCAGAAGAGAATAACCAAGAACTCTGGAAAATGCAAATTCAGATTCATATTTCATGGCTCATTTATAATCCACTACATTTGCAGAAAACTGATGCAAAAATTATTCTTATTCATATTATGGTCTAACCGGGCACTCTCAGTTTTGCTTGTTGCAGTTATTTCGTACTGCAGATAAGAATTAAGGATTCACTGTGACAGAATGTGGGAATGTTTGTGAAATTACAGTGAAATGCCTCAGGCTTCCACCTGTGATTGGAAGACAGTTGCAGACCTCTTGCCAATGTCCTTGGGGGTAGATATGAGTCTGCATTCTTTCACAATAAATAAAAAAGACCATGCTAAAAATGCACAGTATTTCCTCCATAACAAGATTCATAGACCACAGTTCCTACCTTCCTCCCATGCTTGAATTTTGCTATACTATGTCAAGCTGAAATTCGTAAAATCAATTAATAAATCAAATCACACAGAGCTGCTGAAATTTCTCAGCTACTAGATCCTTTAAATATTCTCTTATTTCCATATAACCCTAAAATGGAAGAAACACAAAATTAATAATTCATTTTAGAATGACATCATCTTGTTTGCAACATGCAGATTTCCTTCTGCTTAAACCTAGTGAGTCCCAGGGTGTGCTATGTGCCAGTAATGCTTCCAGAATAATAACAACAGCTCTTTTACCTCTTTCTGATTCTTTTACATTTTTCCCTTTGACCTGTAACTGTACTCACTTGTTAAAGCGCTGTGCTGCAGCATTCTAGCACCGTCTCTCGCTTGTTTGCTGCACTCTTTGTACTGTGTGATACATCTTGAGAAAAACGGTACCCTAGGCACTCTCGCTATAGCAAACGAACCATCTTCTAACCACTTTTAGCACCTTGTTCATAATGACAGTCACTCCCTTTCTAACTTATGAACCTGGAAATGCAATAAAAAATACAGGGGCCATCAGAAAAACCACAGATAAGACAAATCTTTTCTTAAATAATTGCAGCATTTAGGTCAGGTCAACAAAACAAACAAATCCAACATTATCATAACCTGTATATGTTGTGTCTTAGCTGAGATAGCTGTTACCTCTCCACCCTCAATCAGAGAAGCATATTTGGAAGGCACATTACTTCGCAGGTGAACACAAAAAAATAAGGAAATAAAGTCCATTTCCTCACAGGCCAAATAATAGAGAAGACAGGAGAAGTACCTATGGGAATGCAGCCACAGTCAAAAATGTCTGGATGTTTTCCCCTTCTATTCCGTCATCGTGGTGTGAGTTAGGATCACAGAACTAGCTAGAATGGTAGTAAAAAAGAATTCCTCAGCTTTACCTATGAACCCATTCATGAGCAGAGCAGAGAATGTCTGAGCCCCAGCTCCCCACTGAGAGGCGTAGAGGTAACTTGGAAAGTTTACACTGAAGTGTCAACAGCACAGTGACTACTCCAGGGCTACCTCCATCAAGTTCACCACATGGGCAGAGTTTATAGCTACAATATCTCGCATGAGTAAGATATACGGCTTAATAGCTCACATGGCTTAATAGCTCAGCCACTGCCCCGCATCACATCAAGTAATCATCATTTGCACCCAGCTGGTTTAATCTGAAATCCACAGAGGCTCTCCCTGAACATTTTCCCAGCTAACTGGTACTAGGTCAATAACCCACGGGGCTTCTTCACATCCACCCAGTAAACATTCATGTGTGACACTTCCCCAGTCCTACACTGCTTGTACATCTGACTAGTTTCTGGTTCTTTAACATCACTTAACAGCATTCAGCAGATGCTATGAATTACATCTATGATAATGATACCAATCAGTTTCTCACATAAGCTCATGATCCCTAAAGAACATTTTCAATCTCAATTGCTATCAAAACCTCATTTTACTTAAATATAATCTTCTGCAAATGTCTATAAAGAGAAAAATACACTCATAACACAAACATTTAATCACATGAGGATAGAGTGTCAACAAACCTGGTAAAGCACCACCAGAACTCTCAAAGCTGCTCACTCTCCAGGTCATCAGAAAAGAGGTCAGTGTCATTCATCATGAGTCCTTGCCCAGCAAAAATTTTTAGGATGAAGTGCAATTACCGAAAATGCTTAGTGTTCGTAAAAGAGGCAATGCCATTGTAAATATTAATATGTATTTCACTTATTCTCAAAATCTGTTCTGTTGGCATTTAGAATCGGACACAGGCTGGGGCATGAAAATACCTACATGCAGCGGTGTTTACGTAAGTGCTTATTGTCAAACCCCACGCTGCGTTGACCTATCACGTAGCTCTCCCATAGAGAGCTCCCACTGTGTCACTGTTAGTGAAAGTGCAATACACATACATATATATACACACATTAGTGGTTGGGAGAGGTTCCCCTTCAAATCACCCGTATCACTTGTTGTGGAGTCTTGGCTTAGAGCTCTGCTTGCCAGGTGACAAGCGACATACACCTCACTCAGCAGCAACATGGTGTAGTTGATGAAATCCAAATGGTTCTGATAGTGACTGGAACTAATCAAGGTTCACTTTGATGATAAGGTGATTCTGTTACTTACTACAAGGCAAAGTGATTAGAATTATTGATCAAAATACCTGAGTGTGAAAATAAGCACCTTGAAAGTGACTTGGGGTTGGATTAGGCTGGTTTTCATTGGGACTGGGAATAGAAGGGGGTAAACGTTCTCTCATTGACTTACCAGAGAGGAGCCTAGATGCGGTTAAATCCACTCATAGATCAGTTCAAGGGTGTATGACTAAGGACACTGACAGTGAAATGGAATAAAGGTGATCCTTCTTTGTGTCCCAAGGTTCAGAACAGATCCTCTTGGTCTCCCAACTCTTTCAGATCAGGTTAGATCCACCCCTAATCCCAGATGGCGATTCCCTTTGTTGGCTAACCACAGACAGATGCTTCACCAGCAGACAGTCAGAGTCAAACTTGAGAGGCATTTCACCGAAGTGGGGAGATGTCTGCTGCCTCTTCCAAAGGCCCTAGACTGTCCTTTCTCCCTGTTCAAAGCCAGGACTGTCTTCCCTGTCAGCTAGTCTTTCTGGACGGTGGGGCAGCCTACCTCTGTGCTCTTTAGACTTCCTTATTGACGTATGTCCAGACTTCTCGGGCATCTTTGTCCTTCAGGACTGTCTCCCAAGGGACTCTGTTGATCTGTCGAACAGTCTCCTGAACAGGTCAAAATCTGACTGAGATAACAGAAGATTGTTATTACAATACCATGCAGCAACAGCGACTCATCTGCGTTCTTATTCTCTGGTTGCTGCTATTTCCTAAGTTTGGCAAGAAACTTTCTACTGGGACTATTCTCCATTCAGGTTTAATATGGGTCACGCACTTTTAACAGAATTTGGTATGTACCACTGTAAGGAGGTAAAATATTAGCTTACTGACCCAGTATAGCGCCACAATTACTGCAGCTCACCAGTTAAACCAGAACAACTCTGAGCCAGCAGTGTGCCCAGGTGGCCAAGAAGGCAAACAGCATCCTGGTTGGTATCAGAAATGCTGTGGCCATCAGGACTCAGCAGAAGTGATTGTAGTCAGCACTGTTGAGTCTGCACCTCGAGAGCTGTGTTCAGTTTTGGGACCCTCACTACAAGAAGGACACTGAAGTGCTGGAGTGTGTGCAGAGAAGGGCAACGGGACTCGTGAAGAACCTGGAGCAGCTGAAGTCCTGTGAGGAGCAGCTGAGGAAACTGGCATTGTTTAGCTTGGAGAAAAGGAGGCTCAGAGAAGGTCTTACAGCTGTCTACAGCTATCTGACAGGAGGCTGTAGGAAGGCGGAGATTGGTCTTTTCTTCTACACAACAAGCAATAGGAAATGGCCTGAAGTTGCACCAGGGGAGGTTTGGATTAGGTATTAGAAAATGTTTCTTCACTAAAAGCTTTGTCAAGTGCCAGAACAGACTGTCCAGGAAAGTGATTGAGTCACCTTTCCTGGAGGTAGTTAAGATTTGTAGATGTGATGATGAGAAACATGGCTTAGGGGTTGGTTTGGTAGTGTTAGGTTAACAGTCAGACTCCACGATCTTAAGTTTCTTCTCCAACTTAAAAATACTCTGTACAGGACTGCTCCACAACTGCTCTTGACGTTTTCCTAAAAAAAAGTAAGAGCAGAAAGTGTAAGCAGCAGCCCCCTGAGTGATACAAACAAGGAAAAGCCTCACACCGCTGGATCTGGGTTACCCAACAGCATTGCATGACAGCAAAAGGTACAAAGGCAAAGCAATTCCAGAAACCTGAGCTATCCAAACAAGTGGGATTTCCCTGACTCTGCATCCTATACACCCGAGAAAAAACACGTATAGCATAAGAAACGTTTTATGGAAAACATTATGTTGCAGCTGACAACTGAGCAGTAAGAAGGATATTTACTACTTGGTTGTTTATTTTAGAGGTAGGACTATGTATAAAAAGCAGGTTTAGCATTCTGCTCACAAGCACGTTTGAGGCATAGCTGGTCCCCACCGGCTTCTATTGTTTATTCTCTCCTTATGTCAGAGTCAAAAGTACTCAGAGCTTCTCTCTCTCACTGATTACTGGCAAACCTACATTGCAACCTGCTGGCCGTGGTGTCTTCACTCCGCTCCACACTCTGTGCAGTTACTATAGTTGCAGGCCATGTCACTCCCAACAGTTCCATAGAGTGGAGCCTCCATAGTGTGGATTCCTCACATAACAGCTGTGCTTCACCCTGAAAGCGTCTTCTGTGCTATATCCTTTCTTAATTTGTGAACAGTGCCTTGCCTTTAATGTGAGTCCAATTTCCAAGCCACCTCCAGTGGTCATTCCACAAATGCATTCTGCTGAAGAAAAACTGATGACCTAGCAAGTAGATTGTTTTGCCAAGAGTTTAAATAAAACCTATCTTAGGACAAATGTATCTGTAGACATAGTGTTCTTTCATTTTTTTGTTCAGTTGTTCCATTTCTGAATACCTACCAAACTGGTTTTTGGGGGTTTTGAGGGAAATACCACCTCTTTGGCCAATAGATTGAACACTATCATTTTAAGAATGCTTATCCTATTAGAAGATAACCGTGTTGCAGTGCCTATGACATTAATTTTATGTACAGCACCTAAAGTTCTTATAACATGCAGTTCTTCAACCTTTTCTACATTATACCAACAATTTACCAATTTATATCTATAGATCCTTTAATATTTTGATTCCTCATGAAGATTAACTTTCTAATTTGAGCAAGAAATAAGTCATTTGCATTCTCGTGGAGTGTTTTTACTTAATCTTGGATGAAGTTATATTTTCCTTCACAATATACAGCTCACGTAGCAAATTCAATTATTTTGCTGTGCATTAAATTGCATTTTAAACACTCTTTGCCAAAATTACTCTGCTGTTACATTATCTTCCTCTTTAGTATAGCTATGCAAAAATAGTGCTTGAATAACAGTTTATATCTAAAGTCTATACACCAGCACATCACAATGGAAAAGCACGGGAATATCCCTGAGAATTATATCTGCAGTTCTGTATCCTTTAGCAACAGTTGCAGAAAAGAGTGGAACAAAGTTCTCCTAGAGCGTATGCTCTCTGTGAAACCTAGGAGCCTAAACTGACAAAGGAAGAATACAGAAAAGTATTAGCAATTTCATTTGCTGTCATTTAACAATCAGTATCTAGATTTCTTTTACCCTTTTCCATTAAGCAGCAAACTCAAAACCTACACCAAATCAAATGGCTACTAAACATTCACAGGTTGGAAGAGACCTTAGAAAGTCTCTAGTTATGTCAATAGTGTGAGATTTCATCTTAAATGTCTGTGAGATGATGTCTTAAAGCATAATCCTAGACTCTGTGCTAGACTCTGCTTTCCCTTTTTGAGAAGTCTCCAATATGGGTATATTTATAATGAAAGTGAAAGTTCTTTACTTGATGTATCTATTAAAAGGAGTATAGGACAAACACGCTTTTCATTAGAAAGAAAATTCAGATCATAGATGCATTTGATGGGTAGGAATTAGGATTTTTAACTAATTTGGAAGTATTCTTGCATCTGGACTTTTCCTTTTCTTTCAGTACAAACCAAGCATTCTCATCTGTGCAAACCCCAAAACACTTCCTGGAGAACTGCAAACAAACAAGGTTGCCTAGCTGGCTCTGGAAAGACCAAATGTCCTAAGGACTCATGGTCAGACACAGATGTGCATTGAACTGAAGCTTCTCTTTGTTCATAGTCTTATTTCATCTCTACCAGGTTACTTGCTACATAAGTAACTTTCTCACAAAAAATGCAATAGGGCACCTAATTAATATTAAAAAAATAGGTGCTAGATGGATGATGTTATTTTAGAGGTGCATGACAGAGAAGCACAGTGATCTTCAGATGGCTCCTTGTCCCATTTAACTGTGTGTAGCCATTCTCCGGGAGAAAAACTTTGTAAGTGTCTGTTCTGCTGGTGGAGAGAAAAGCTATTTTGTTTCATTTATTTTCACTTTTAGGTAGAGAGCTAACATTTTTTTTGTCAGCATTGACAGAGGAAGCAAACCTGATAACAGAACTGCTCTTGCCATCTGTACGTACTTTGCACATTGTCACATAGAGTCACTTTGACAGGAAAACAAACGTGAAATTGCGGTGTTCTGTGTGTTATGTAAAATGCTCTGCATCTCAGCACAGTTCAGTAGTGTCCTCACCTACTGCAAAGGAAAGATGTTAATCTAATGTTGACAGAAGTGCTTACAAGAAGTAGGAAGGATTAACTGTGAATCTCAAGAGTAGCAGCAGTTTAGGACACATTTAGACCTTCTTGCTTGCACGAGGCAAACTTTAGGAGTGCAGCAAGCCATCTGCTTCTGCACAGAACTGCCTTGTTAAAGCAGTCCTCCTATCAAACTGTGCTTGACTCTTCCTCAGAAACTTTTTTGATGGGAAACTAGTTTATATCACCTGAGGGTATTGTATTCTATGGTTGTCAGAGAAGCACATTCACTGTTTTGTCCCAAGTTCCTACACACCTACATAGGCAGCATGATTCTTGGGTAGTTTGTTACCTTTTGCTACCTTTGCCTGAAATGTGCATCTTTGCTTTGCAATACAGTCTAAGGGCTACCTCACCTTGATTCTGATGCAGCAGATATAAAAATCGTTAACTCAAGTGCGCGTTTGAGTAATTTTTACCCAATTGTAAAGCAGTATGGATGCATTCTATGACCAAATCCTTTCTATCAAAGCTCTACAGTAGAAGACCTTTTGTCCCTCTCTGTCCACGAGTAGGCACTGACAGCACAATAAGGCCTCCTGGGAAAGAAAACTCAGGGTGGACAGCAGGCCACTGTCGTTTCCAGTAGGGTTTCATTCTGAGCAGGGTGCAGCACTCAGGAATAAACCTTACTAACAAGGAAACCAGGATGCCTGTACTGCCTTAGTGATAAAGAATTCCTATGGAAAAAACCTCCACCAGCAACAACAAAACGCCTAAGCATTTATAGAAATCTTTAGCAAAACAATTTTTGAGAAAAAAAATAAGCATTTTATCCCAAACAAAGAATATGTCTCATACCTCCCCTACTATGATGGCACAACAGTCCACCAAATCAGGTTAAGCTTCATAACACCATAGCTACATAACAGGCTGGGATTGTTTGATAACAGGCTGGAAATCTTTAGAAATAAGAGTAAAATGCAAAAAACCTGCCCTTCACATCATGATAAAGTAGACGTTAGAGGACAATTTATGTAACTGAAATTATTCTCACTCAGCAGCATAATCTCTAAAATTTCTTTCTGGCTAGAGGTTCAGTAAGCAAAGCATTACACGCATTGTGTAGAACACTTAAAATACCTGTGCATGACATATACTGAGAAAAAAACCCACCAAAAAACCCCAAGAAAGATTTACACATTTAATATGGACTCGTCCTCTCCTGTCTGCTCTTCCTAAAGAGCTTGTACCCATCTAATCCCATGCTTCAGTCATAGAAGCCATCCCATCATGACTCAGTGACACAAAGAACACTACATCTCTGTAGGCAAGCACATCTCTCCTGTGTCAGACATTAGTGATGCTAAACAGTATCAGAGTGCTCAAAAGAAGACTCATTTACATTTGTGTGATGGCTTCTGTAATTCTTTGTTGTTGCTTCACTGATACATCTGGTCTAGGGTCAGGTTTTCCTGCCTATGGCAGGGGTTGGAACTACATGGTCTCTGAGGTCCCTTCCAACCTAAACCATTTTATCTCTGTGATGCTCAGTGAACCTACATAGAAGCATTCAAGTTGAACCCCCATTTAAGCCATCTTACTGGTTGCTTTCTTGCTGGCCCAAGATTCTTTTTCAGACTTAGGGCATCCATTACTGGCACTGGCCTCAAGATGGGATGGAATGAGGATCCCCTACCCTGGCAATTCTAGTTAAACCCTCTTTTCTAAATTATCAAGCCTCTCCCTTTTACCTGAAAGATGGACCCCATCAGACCCCAGAAGTCCAGATGTCTCACTACAAGTCCCATGGTCTAAGCAGCCAAAGGCCTGGATGTGACACCAATCCTGTAACCATTTGTTGATTTTCCCAATTTGCCTGGTCCTTTCAAGCCCCTTTCCTCTCACTGTGAGTACTAATGAAAATACCGTCTGTGCTCCCAAGTCCTTCATTGTCACTCCCAGGGCTCTGTAGTCCCTCTCAATAATCTTCATGTTTCTCCTGTCCATAACACTTGTGCCCACATGAAACAGTAGAAGCAGATAACAATCAGTGGAACACATGAGGTTTGGAATTTGCTGTGTAACACTCTTGATAAGAGCCCTCAGTAAGCATCAGATCTCTCTAGATCAGATTAGCAAACAGGCACAACCTACCACCACAATCTGTTGCTTTTTCTTTGTTGTACTAATTCTGATACAAGGACCTAATTCACCTGCCTTCCTCCACACTGGTTTTTTATCTCATGCGATGTTTATTCCCCTCTTCAGTAGGCAGAGCCTGATTCAATGAGTCTGTGATTCTGCTTTTATGATTCTATGATCCTGTAGACAGGGACTAATGTCCTGTATCTACAAGAGATTCATTAAAACACTTTTAAAGACTAGATGTAGAGTTTTAACTTCTAAGGAATGTTATAAGGGTAGTTATTGACAACAGGAACGTTTACAAAGAACAACCTCAGGTACAACCACAAATGTGTGTTGGGGTGGCAGAGAAAGCTGCTTATGAACACTAATTCCACTAACACACTTTACCCAAATAGCCTCTTAATCACCAAAGCAACAGTCTTTTCCTGCTTTAGACAATTGCTCTGAGGAATATGGTGTTACCTTTACATTGAAACAGGTTTAAAAGCAGAGTTAACACAGTGATGCCTTCTGTTGTGATGCTTATAATATATGGAACAAGGCAAAATACAAAAGCCCTCCTGGAATCAGTCTGAAGCTCTGGTGTAGCTGTCTTCCTCAATAAGCATAGACAAGAGAACACCACAAGCAGAGTGGTTGAGTTTGTAAGGCAGGATCTCATATACAAAACTTTAAGGTGCCAAAGCCTTAGCCTTCATGACAAAGACTGAAAAAACCTATCAACCCACAAGACTGTCTGTTTAAACAGTTGTCTGTTTAATTCTTTTGTGTCAAAAAAACTCCAAACTAAAAACACAAAACGTCCTTGTGTATTTCTGAAAGTACTGTTAATTTATCAGCTTGGATCACAGTTCAAGTGTAGCACTATCATTAAACTCATTGTTAATTGCCTTTTTAATAAATTATCACTGGGTGTTTCTTACAGTTCATTTAACACAACAACAAAAAAAACCCAGATCTATGAACTCTACAGGCTAATGGATCCTCAAAGGTTTTGAAATCTAGAGTGTCAAACTACAACAAATCTAGATCTTAACACAGATGAGTGAAGCAGACCTCAGAGTTTACAGCGAGCTGTTGGGTAACATGTACTGAAATCAAAGAAGTCTGTAGTGCAAAACAGAGAGAAGCACAGTCTGAAATCAGCTAACGGCTATGGTCATCGCTATCATGCAAGACCTAGGATGCACAGGGACAAGCAAGATGTGGACCACAGGAGAATCTGAGCTGTTGCAAACTGTGCAGTAAATCCTCCTCTGCCCATCAAAATGAGCAGAGACCTTTTTTTGCCATAGTAAGTCCAAAATGTTCACCACATGAGAGTGGCTGAGACAAAATTTGGTTTCTGACCTTCCGATGCTTTCCAGATAAAGCAGCCTTGAGTCTGCCATATGGTTTTCACCAGGGAGGTGCACCAAGGAAATGCAAAGAAATAGAGCTGCAAGTTTCCAGCTATAATTAAATATCCCGTGGAACTTCTAAGGAAACTCTACGCATTACTGACGCAATTAAACTCCTTTATTATTGTGGTAGCTGTCAGACTTATTATGCTGTTCTGTCTTCTTTCCTTTTTTAATAATTTTGCTTGTAACAATTATAGCAGCTGCAGTAACCCAGCCCGGAAGAAACAGAGTTTTGTTGTTAGCTAATCAAGTCTAGTCTGTAATGCATAGAGCTTCTAATTATGCAATATATTTTAATTCATCACAAAGAGGCAACACTAAAAAAGAAAACATAAAAGAAACAAATTATTTCTTGAACATAAAGCTGACAGACTCTAGGTGGCAAAAAGGGATGGCAATAAAAATGAGGAATATTTTGAAATCTGATTTTAGAAACATAATTTTTGATCCTACAAGAAATGAAAACAGGAAAAGAGCCTTAAACACTGATTTAATTTTGTTTTAGGCACTACACTAAAAAAAAAAGTTGTCTTCTTTTCCTTTACAACGAATAGAGATGTAATAGTGCATGCCGAACAAACAAACCCTACACAAAAACTAAACCAAGGAACGATAACTTTGTTACAGGAAAATCATTCCTATTATTCGTAACAGGACAGTGCACAGAAGTCCTTAACGGTGTCCAGCCAGGTTCTGACCTTGCAGATACTAAGAGCCTTCATCAAGAAATTAAACAAATAAAAGCATAAATTAATTGGGGGAGGGAGGGCATACATTGTCATCACTTTACAAAGTAAAAGCAAACAGTTCAAGGTATTAAAGCTAATACTCTCAAAGATAAGTAGGCACTTAATTCCCATCGAATAAATTAAAATTGTTATCTAAAGAATACATTCATCACAACTCTGTCATGACTTGCCAAGCCTTAAGAGGAAAAGAATTAAGATCTTACTACATTTCTCTTTTCCATCTATCATCCTAGAGCTAGCAGAATTCAGATATGGAAACACTAATGCTGTTTTGCATGAAGTAACACTAACGCAATAGTATTTTTAGAAAAGAATCTTTCATAAAATGTGTGTGTGTACTCCATTGAACACTTGGCTATATTGAGTCATTTTATGTGGAAGAAAAAAACTTGTATACAAAATTGTAGAAAACATTAATTGCTAGTTTGTTAGCAGTATAAGTCCTTATTGAATGGCAAGATACGTGAAGACTAAGTTTTTAAGACGTACAAGGAAAAGGCACTCCATATTAAAGAACAGACAACACAAGAGTTTGTCAAGTGAAAATCATGTCTATTACATCTTCATGCATCTTAGTTTAAACACTGCATTAGTATTTCATATAGAATCATAGAATCATCATGGCTGAAAAGGACCTACGGGATCATCAAGTCCAGCTCTCATCCCAAAATCTCCCTAATCCCTAGACAATGGCCTGAAGAGCTATATCCACCTCCAGGGATGTCAACTTCACCCCATGCAAGATAAATGTATTTTAAATTCAGATGAAAAGGACAATGATGACAACAGAGTACTTAGAGGAAAAAAAAAGATAGAGATTTATGTATCATTAGATTAATTGTAAATCTTATCTTAAGATGTAGGATTGCTTGATCCTTTCTGGAGGCTTCTGTGTACACAGATGCACAGCGAGCCAGGTGCCTCACTTGCATGTCTTGTTATCAAACTGAAGTTGTTGACATCAATTAAATAAGCAAGATGACAGCTACGGACAGAAAACAAAAGCTCAGCAGCTGAGTCTCGCATTCACATGATTAAACAACCTGGAATATTCAAAGGCTTACACAAAACATAAATTACTGTCTTTAGGAGAAACAGAATAATTTTGAGATACTTTTCCTCTTTCCTACCAAACAAGAAGATAATTTGATGTCTCATCCAACTGTTCCTTTATCCCATTCATACAGGAGATGAGATAAAAACCAAGAAGATTAAGACAAAAATTGTATAAACTTTGCAAGATGTTAAATGAGCTACTTATACGATGTTTCTGCTATTATTTACCCAGATGGCAAGGGATCTCAATGAAATTGTGTTCCGGATCACTGAAGCACCCCTGGAGATGCAAGGGCTCACATAAGGCAGCAAAACCTGGGCATTTTCTGGATCAGAGAGAGGAAAAAATCCAAGTCTTTCACTGAGAGTATGTCGTTGATGTATCACCACCATCTGGAGGTGCCAACTGTAGCACTGCACCAGAGGATGGCAGTATGGCCATATCATTGCCGATGGCCAGAGTTTTAATTACTGCTCCTCCAGAGCTGCACCACTGCAGCTGCACTGCATCATCCATCCAAACTGGTTGCTCCGCCCTTTCTTGCACCATGCTCAAGCACTGGTCACCATCAAACTCGCAGCACTGACATATCTGAAAAAACCTAGACCATGACAGTGGAATGTCATACAGGTCTTTTCTCAGCTGTAAAATGTGATAACTTTCTCCTATAGAACTTGGCCATGTTGATAACAACGGGGTACAACAATGTATGAGATATGGAATTTACACACACCAGAGCAAATTAAAACTATATGGCCTGTTTGACTTGGGTAAAATATCTTATAGCTCAGTATTAACAAATACTTTTGGGGTGTTTTTCCTGCCACTACATCAGCATTCTTTGCTAGTTTTTAAAAGGTGTTAACATTGCTTATTGTTTAACCATAAATTAATGCTCTCTTTGCATCTCTGAAAGTAACAGCCAGACTTGGATATTTTTTCTTAAATATACTTTCTTGAAAGGAAAAGGATGTTTTGTCATAAAGAGGAAGTAAAAGAACTTCACTAATTTTAGCACATTCTGCATTGGTTTTGTAAAATTTAAAATTACAATGTTTTCATCCCAAGAACTGCACAGAACAGGCAGGTTTCCCGAAACTAACAGAGAGGCTCAGTTCCAAGAGTCTTGCTGAACATGCTGGCTATAGTTTTCATTTCACGTGACTTCACACACAGGGCAGGTATTCTTTTTAGGTTGGGCCACACGTGCATTTTGATTGAATTGATTTTTAGAGGTAACAGCTGAAATCCTAAAACGTGAGCTGTAAGACCTTTCTGGTATTTGCTAATCCACCTGCAGGCAGTTAAGTTCGTTCATGAAAATCCACATGCATTTTAAATAGATTTTCTTTCCAAAGAGTCCACACAATATGTGACTATTTCTTACGTGACCAGTGTGGATACTAAGCACTTAAAACAGTAAACACAGTACTGTAATGTGCCTGGTTCTGAACTGAATCTACAGGGGTGATACAAGCAATCAACCCCACTATTGTGCTGTAGATTCATTCCTTTGGAACTCCTGGTACCTACCAATCACCACACAACCCTTATGAAAGATACACAAGCCTGCCACCTCTAAATTCATATGCTATAATCTAATAGTCAGGATATGACTCAAACAGTAATCCCCAAGAAAATACACAGCTGTGCACTTGCCTAAATAAGACAGACCTCAAATGCCTTGGGGTAATGAGAAACCACTGGGTTATCTTGGAATACATATTAAAAGAAAGGAAAAAACAGATCACAGACCGCACCTTTAACGAAGACTCAACCAAATGACAATTGCATCTAAACGACTTCTTTTCCCCAGTTTAGGAATTGGGTGTTACTGAGAGAGTGTAAGCAAAAGTACTATTGCCAGCTTTTCTACTGTGGCTTAATAAAAATCTCCTGTTCCTGGTCTATGAATACTTTTATACAGCTAAGAACTAAACCCAAAACCCAGAAATAAACAATGGCAACAACCATGGCCTGGATTACAAATAACAGCAATAATCTCTGGGAACTCTGAAGTCACAGAGGAGCAGAGCGTGCTCGAGTTCACACTGTAAATGTGGGCAGTGCCCAGAAGTGCACAATTCACAACATGGAGGAAAGAAGTGGCTTTTTCAGTCTTCCAAGTTCAAGGCTGCTCTGTAAACTATTCTTTTTTAGGAAGGTTTTGAAATCTTAGTTCCACCTACAGGTGCCATAGTAGGGGTGTCTGGGTGATACAAAGCTGCTTACTACTAGCCACAGACTCCTTGCAGTTTCTTGCCCATCTTCCTCCATCAAGACTTGCCTGAATTTGAACTCTGTGATTTAAACATCAAATTTAAACCTACAGCCACTTATCTCTGATCTAAAACAAACACCATGCTGAGAAATTTTACAGGACATCACTGCAACAGAAAATGCCAGAAAATAAGTCTGGAGGATAAGTAAAAGTCAGATTTTTCATCGCAGATTCAGCTTGCCCCCGAATCACTTCTTCATGTCAAATGCTTTTCATGTATTAGGGGACAGAGACAGCAGTGTTCATTCTTCTGTCGTGCAACATAATTACAAAACTACAATAATGATTTGCAACACATTATACTCAGTTGTAGCTCACTAGCACAGGTTAATCTGAGAAGAGAGAGCAGTCACACGTGAGGATTTCAGCGATATTTATCTGTACACTGCTAGTTCTGTTTGCAAAACTAAGCAGGGGGAGGAGTTCATATCACATTATCACCTGATTTTAGATCACTCTTCTTTATTGTAAAAGGTAAGATACCAGCTACCTGTTCTTTAAAATACATAGGATGTTACAATAAAAAGTGGAAAGGTAGGTGGAACCAAGTAATTAACCAAGTTCTCAGAGAGTTCTGACTGACACAGATTACATTAGAAAAGTGCCTCCAGTATTAACCTGTTATTGTACACTGAATTGTCAGCTGCGACAGATTGAATTCTTTTCAAGTGATAAAAAAAGTGTCACTTGAAAAATATTTTAAAAGTGACTCAACTCTAAGGTGTTAACTCATACAAGAGGATCCAGCAATGAATTGCAGTCTGCCATCTGATACCGTGTTTTCTCCAAGCCTTGGATTATGAAGTTTGAATAACAGCTTGGGACCATGGTGTGATGCGACAGGCTTTGCTGCTGCTGTTTGGCTTTTCGTTTTGTACATGCAGCTATACTAAATTTGTTTCCTAATCAGAAAAATCAGTGACATCTTGAAGCCAAAGAAATTTTCATTCTTTTCTTTCTATGTGGTGCTAAATATAAAACTTACCAATGAAAAATCTACTTTTTACTATTCTCTAAGTAGTAGCTTAATAACTAAGAAATTGGTTTTATCAAACCTCAAAACCAGTGTAAAAGACATGAAAAAAGAGTTCAAGTAATGAATGTCTAATGATGTTCAAGTCTAGGTATATATTGAAGAAGTTGTTGCAGATAATAGAATATTCTAATGCCAGCTTCAGCAGTGGCATCTAAAAACCAGACAACCATAAAACAGACTGTGACACAACACGGACTCCAAGAAGACAAAAAAAAACTCAGCAACAAACAAAGATCTATTATTTCCTCAGAGGACTTTATCATCAAAAAACCACTGACCCCAGAGAGTGCTTGGCCCCCTTTGCCACTGTGACACCTCTGACATGGAGCCACTATGTAGCAGAACTCTCCTCACACAAACATTTGCACGGACAATGAATAAATATGAACAGCAATGCAAATGGCTCATTTAAGATGATGCATAAGTTTTGAAGGATAACATGAGGAAGTGACACCCAAACAATCTAGTACCAGTAAAATCCTTTGATACCCTGTGCTGTGGAAACTTAAGTGCTCTACCTGAGGAAATGAACCACTATGGACAACACTTACAACAAGTCTTCTAGAAGGGGGTTGCACTTGCTCAGGAATTTTGCAAACTGAAAAAAAAAAAATCACATTTGCCCTACTCAGTGATTCTGAAAGAAGTTCAAATTTAAATTATGGATATTGCAATAAAGGTCGTTAAATCTACAGTAGTGATTGATGATAAACTACCAACAGCTTACTTCCATTAACATGATAACTAACTAATGTAAAGCTACTCCACTGTAAAAGTATCCATACATATCTGCTTTGTTTTATGTTAAGACCTAAATGGTTTAGAGATATTTGGGTCAGTTAATATCTTGAGCCAGCGTATGAGAGAAGTTTTACTCTATGCTTACCAAGCAACTTAAAGATATTTCTTTCCTTATTATATTCGGAAATTTTCTACTCATAATTTCTTTTCCTATTGCCCTAAATTCTGATAACTTTAATTTCTCTTCAGTTTTAATTAAGCCACCCTAAGGCTTATAAACTCTGCAACTTTTTATACTTCATTCTTTTAATAATTCAAACTAGTTTAATTTGTTTTGAAGGCCTGATATTTAAAGAAGAAACACTTTCATAAACTCTTAAGATATGTTCGTAATAAGGAGTGTATCTGTGGAATGAAGTGTTCATTATGCCACTCTTTCAGTTGCTTGGATGAAAGTAAATTAATGTGTATTCACAGCTTGAGAAGTGCTGATTCGCAAGGCTCACTTGTCTTAGTGTAAGTGTTTTAACCTTTCTGGAAGCTAAAGCAAAATTATGAACCTGATATTGTATCTTCACACTTAGTGAATGCCAAGTTAAAATATACAGCTTCTCTAATTATACCTCATGCCAGTAAATGTTGTGTAAGAGACTTTGAAAATCTTAGAAAACTGTTTTAGGAAGAAGTTCTAGATGGTAAATGGAAACCTCCAGCCTTAAAAATGGTATTAAGAAAAATGATGAGTTACTGCTTCTGAGAAAATAAACTTAGAAAAGTTTTACCCTAACTTTTCATACTTCTGAGCAAAGTTGTTAGCCATTCACGGCAAAATTGTTGGTTTAGAAACTTTTTGTTTTGCCAATTACTTTTCCTTCACACTGACATACACTAAACAGGCACCGACACTGAATAAAGAGAAATACAAAAGGAAAATAAGAAGTACTAAAGAAAAAAAATAATCTTGCAGGACTATCAGGACAAACGGATAGTTTGTCCGTATTGTAGAGGTTCTGTATAAACGTCGCAGCTGCCTGCCCCCCCAGGAAATCCCACTGCTCTCCAATGCACAGTAACACTGACAACAGGTTTCCAGCAAGAGATACAGTCTTGACACACACTTGTTACCTGGATTCCTCTGTTCACCTACAGCTGTTCATACCGAAGCGTTGACAGTTCCAAATGCCAAGCAGACTACAAGAGATGGCAAATACAGAAGTAGACAGAAATGACCTTGACAGCGAGAGGTGGGAAAAGAACAACCAGAACAATGTGGTAAGTTTTCGGTTTGGTAGCTGAAAAGTAGTACTGATATCTGTCTTGAAGTCAACGTTTTGAAGGAAGTTAATTGGCCAGGACAACTAAAAGGAGATTCAGGCACTGCAAATAAGAGCAAAGCAAAATCTGGGGCAGGTTACACTGTACTCCTTGTCCTGTTCCCCTCCTATACTCTGAGCTAATGCATGGTGAAAAGGATCACAGCCTCAGCAGTACACAGTTTGGCTGCTGCTCCTGTATCAGGCCTCCAGTTCTCTCAGTTCAGAGCTACCAGCACCTATGTCTCTTTTCACACTAATGGGCCCCAGTATTGCTTTTGATTTGCTTTTAATTTGCAACAGCATTTCTGAAACCTTTCCAAGGACTTTGTAAATAAAAAGGAAACAGAATTGTTAGTACTCCCATCTTTTGACAAGATTAGAAACACTTTTAACAAAGCATTGCCCAACCTCAAAATTCATAGGAATGCAAGGAAATAAATACTACATAAGAAATACACACACACAAAAATAACTTGACTGATGTTCTGGGTGCAATCTGGAATTCCTGTCTCTCTTTCTATATATTTTTGACATTTCCTACACAACAGCTTAATTCAGTGAAGCCACTTTAAAACAAGTTTTGTTGAGTGACTGTCACACAATAGAGCAAACTCTGTCACCAGGCAATTGATCCTGCACCTGGAAATTCCTGGACACAGGAAATTCCAAAAAGATCTTGATTTGGGAAAGGTCTGCACCAAAAACACAAATGTTTTTCTGTCCTGCACACCCAGGAGCAGAAAGAAAGGTATATGAAACAGCCTTAAACACCAAAGATGTAACTCTCCATTTTACCATGAGAGAGTGGAGCATAGCAGCTACTCAGAATCTACGCTCAACACTAAACTCAGTCTCAGCATTTACTCTTCTGAGCTACCCCATGGACATATAACCTACTCTGACGTCACAAAGACATTTAGACAATAAGACAATGAGATAGCTTGCTCCTCTTCCCCTTGCCACACCAGAACACTCTCAGAAACAGCTTTCTATAAAGAAAAAAGTAAAAAGAGGAAAGCCATATATCCTTGTGACATGAGTGATTTACAGCCCTAAGGAGGGATAAAATGATCCATGACTGGAAGTCATGTTTTTATTAGAAACAATGATTCCCAGTCATGCTGCTTTTTAGTTATGTGCATAATTAACCTTAGCTTGTGAAAGCTGCCAATGATGCTCATCACCAGTGGATGGTCTTACAATATATGTGTGGATTTGTATGCATAATCAAGTTTCTTCTGCCTTCTGGGATTCAAAATTAAGTTTGCGAATAATGCAACACTGAAGACCAAAAATAAAGAGTATAACACTATTTCACCATGAGCAGTACAGACAAGAGTGTAGAATACCAAGTAAATGAACCAAAGCCCTAGACTTCCTTTTAAAAACCAAAACTATGCAAAGATCTGTTTGGTTTTTACTTAGAAAATATCCTCAAATGAGCTTCAAAATCACTGACAGCTATGAAAGTGGCAAAATCTTTGCTTACCCTCTCATCAAAACAGGGAGGCATTGGCAATCTTCTCTGCAGAGCTCTTTGCAACTCTGTCCTCGGGAGTGTCCTCTCTATTTCTGAGAAAGGAATGCAGTCTGTGGACTGCAGTTACCTTCTCTGAGTTCAGCGTAACGCATATTTGACTTTGGGTGCTGTGGTTTGGACCCAAATATCCATCAGTTAGCTCAATCCATTTTACACCTAGTCTTCAGCTACTTGAATATAAATCCATTTATGTGTGTTATCCCGTTTAACATCGGGTGCTAAACAACATTGCTAATTTCAGAGGGTGTTTGTGCACGCATGATTAGAACACTAAGGGGTGATCCACTCAACTACCAGTTGCAGCTGAGAAATTTATACTGAGAGCATATCGTGGTTTGAAAATTAGTAGAATTTTCAGACTTACAGGTTTGTGCTTTTATGAAGGAAAGAAAACATCCTGT
>JAOXOE010000506.1:22933160-22963160 GCA_028565055.1 Phoeniculus purpureus
CCCCTGGGCAGCCCCTTCCAGTGCTCTGTCACCCTCACTGTGAAGAAGTTCCTTCTGATATTTATATGGAACCTCCTGTTTTTCAGCTTACTATGTACTGGAGGATTTAAAGAGTAAAAGTATTGACTTCTGTCAGCCTCAAGGAAGTTGCATTTGCATTGCAAGAGTCAGTAGTCTAAACATAAAATCATAGAATGCTTTGGGTTAGAAAAGAACATCAAGTCCAACCATTGGCCTAACTGTACCAAGCCTGCTGCTAAAACACATCCTTCAGCACCAGATCTACACAGCTTTTAAACATGGTCAGGGGTGGTGATTCAATCACTTTCCTGGGAAAACAGAGACTGAAAGAGGTTGTAAACAGCTTAAGATTTGGGAAAAGCTCAGGACTACTTCTATGTAGGAACAGTCTGTAAAATTACAGACCTAATTACAGACCCAGCCTTTGTTAACATTCTGACAGAGATGCTTACTTAAAAGCATCAGATTACTATCAGGTGAGTCATGAGAAAATAAGGCCAGAGAAGAGAATAGGGGTTTTTTTATTATCATTGTCTCAATAATAACAACAACATTCTACTGTATGTTATGACAGAACGGCCACTGTTCTTGTGACTGCAGTGAAGCATCTTGAGCTTTAAGATGTCTCCAAGGAAGACATCTATATCCAAAGCTTCTTTTGTAGCTAAGTAAGAAAGAGAAATTGTTCTGTCCTAATTTCTCGTTAGATAAGTACCTACTCAGAAGTGTCTGATGTTTTCCATTGCTCCCCGCTTTGTTAGTGCCTTTAAACAGTCTACAGAGCAACTCAGATTTATCTATTCACCACACTGAAGTCTACATTGAGCAGGTAAAACCAGATTTATTTCTTGGAGCCACTTTAATACATATTGACCTGTGCCCTTATAACCAGATCAGATTAGCCTTCTCTTTATTTTCTTGATGCAGTGGGGGCCTTTGGCTTAGTTGAGATTAAGTATTGCTTTGTGTGGCCCCTAGTGTAACAGTGGCTAAATGCTTTATAGCCTGAGATCTAATTTTCTAGCAAAAGGCTGCTTCAGAGGGAAAGAGTAAAGATGATTTTTTTAAAAAAATTATTTGCCTGGTTAATAGAGCAACTAATGGGGAAAAAAAAAAATCTCATGTGTCTGTTAAATGATCTGAAACTGAACAAAATGACCTTATACTTAGATGACATTTTACTTCATTTTACGTAGGCTGTATCGTCTGTGTTATTTCCATTCTGGGACAATTTTAGTTCTAGCCAAGTATTGAGCTAAAAAGTAGGTTTTGTTCTTAGAAATGATGTAAGGAAAGGCAAAGTTCGAAAGTTTCATCTCATACTACGTAGGTCACTACAAAAATGGTATTTAAGTGTATATGTGTATAATTTCACAGACATCTGAGTATTTCTCTTCTCCTGAAGTAATCACAGGAGGGAAACCTACTGTCTGGAACCCAGCATAGAGACATTGACTAGGCAGATAACATATTCTGTGTGTTATCTGCTGCATGTCATTCAATTTTCCGTATGGTTTTGACACTTCTGAGATTTCTACCTGGAAAATATAAAAGCAGATTGTGAGAAGGTGACTGCAAACTGAATTTAGGTTGAAATTCTTCTATTTTAAGAGTAATGATTTCTGAAATAAAGAAGGAAGAATGTTTATCTGTTTTCATAAAAGTTCTTGTACTTTAGAAAGCATCTAACCAGCATTCAGTTAGGGCAGATAATAATTTAAGGAGAAACAAAATACACCACCTGTGTTTGGATAGTGGTGGTAAAAATTCTCCAGCCTACCCATTGTGGCACTTGAGTTTTCATAAAACGTATTTTTGAGTCTCTGAGTTTACACCATAATTGGCTTGTAAGGGTTGAGTTGCAAAGTGAGTGAACAGATTGCAGGGTAGTAGATGTGATTTACACGCCAGAGCCTTTGTTCGAAGTAAACGGCTGTATGAATTATGACATCTATTGATGTCATCTATGAATTATGACCTCTGGTCAAAGGAGATGATACTGTTTGTTTAGGTGATTATAGTTGCTTGTTGTTTTGATATACACATATTCTGCAACAATCTGCTTACATATTGCTGATGAGCAGGTAGGAGCCTAAGCAAAGCTTCTCCATTGTTAAACAAAATGGATGTGTGTTTGCTAAGGCCTGAGTTACTTGGACTCAGTGGTCACTGAAGAGGCTGTGGTGCCCTAATGGTGTATGAGGCGGATACCTAATGATGTGTGAGGTTTCTAGTTCTACCCATCTCTTACAGACTTCCTGTGGATTATTTTGGTCAAAATCTGGAATAGGTGGGGTTTATTTGGAACTAGACTTGAAACTCTATCCTGAAAAATGAAGATGAGCCTCACAAAACTTCTTGAGTTTGTTACTAGTGATTTTTTCTTGTGTTGGCATGCTGTAGAGCAAACTGAACCACTGGATGTGTGGTGTCATCTGCTCATGATGCAGTGGCGTTTCACATGCCATTTTGGTTTATTCCCAGCACAGTCCTTCCAAGTCGCTGACTGTGTTCCTTACAGCTGTTGCAGGTGATGAAGCACTCCACTAAGAATGTCGGGTTGGTTGCTGATGTTCAGCCATGAAGTATGGTGTAAGCACTTTCTTTAAGTGGATTCTCTGCATCCAAGATCAGCCACAGTCAAGAAAAAGTAAGGAAGTTAACCCAAACTTCCTACAGTTGTGCAGTTTGTTGTCCTGGTTAACAAGGTACAAGATTTAGGCCAGTACTTTGCTTAGTGAAATATGCTGCACGCATCTATTGATCCTCCTTATCTGAAACCTCTGCAGAAGGAAATGCAAACTCTTGCTTTCACTCTCTATAGACTGACATTTGTAATGGTTTGGGATGATCAGTCCCTGTCGACCTCTGCAGGAATCATGGGTGCAGACTTTCTCCCCAGCTTTCATCCTGTGGGCAGGGCTGAGCGCACCAGCCCTTCCTGATCCACCAGCCTTGAGCAGGCAGAGCCTGTCTCCAGGGTCTCCAGAGGCAAAGCTGCAAACAGCAAATTTACGTGAGATTAATTACCCTTTTTATAAGGAATACATGACAGCATCGTAATTTGTGCAGCTAGGTTGCAGGGCTGTTGCTGAATGTGTTTTACTCTTGCTGGATGTTTAATATGTCATTATGTTTAATGACTGCCATTATTTATGTTAAAATGGTGCCGACAAGCTCCAGTTGGGCCTCTCTGCCTACCCCAGTTTGGGCATTCCTATCTATGGAATGTTTGATTTTGCAAGCATAAACTTCTGCCTTTTACCTTGGAATAATTAGCATTATAGTTCATAAGGGAATACGCAAGAATAAAAGATTCATCAGAAACTATTATCTTTAATTAAAATAACAGTTTAACTAGCGGATACTCTTCCTGTGTCTTAGCTTGCATTAATGATGCTGGCGGGCAAGGTTATTGGAGCACTTTTACAATAGATGCTCTGAAATTGCTAAATAAAAATAGACAAGTCAGTTGCTCTTGTAAAATAATTAGCATTTGTTGAAGGGAAAAAAGGGCAAAAATCAATATGGAAGAAAAATATTTACGCAATCCAGAAGGGATTAAAATTAAGGGGAAAAAAATCTTTAGAAAAATCTACTTTCAAGTATCTTTGAGAAATTAATCAGAAACAAAGTAAACAGCCATTAAATGTTCAGATATTCAATGTGGTGAAAGTGAAAATCTTTAGGAGTAATTAAGGTGGATAAAATATTGCATTACAAACAGTAGAAAGAAAACCGTAATCACAGTACGAGTCAAGCTTGGTAAGACAAAGTTACCACCAGTGGTGTCCCAAATAAATCATTACCAGACTGTGATCATACTCTCCTGATCAAATCTGTAATATTTTAAACTGTGAAATCTGTTTGCATGGGGACAGCACAATTCTGCTGGATGTTTTTAGAATGTTTTTACTCATGCAAAATAAGGACTATCTTGAAGCCTCGAAGTAAAATAAAACTCACTGGCATAAATTAAAATACATTTGAGATACCATAATAGGAATTTATCTTTGTCCTCACAATGACCGTTGTAATAAATTTGGGTATGCTGAAGTCAGGGATGGTCTTGAAAAAATTAGCTGAAAATAGTGGTAGGTTGGGGGGTGGTTTTTAAGAGACTATATTGGGCAAGAAATGTTTTATAGCAAATGTAATTCATACAGCTCAGGCGGTGCATTCCAAAGAAATTCTGTTCAGGTGAGGAGCATCAAAGCGTTCAAGCAAGACCTTGAATGAGTTATTAAACAGTAAATAGTCTGGGAATGAAGGTAGAAAAATAGATATGAAAGGGAAGGCGATGGTTGTGATGAGCCTTCTGCAGAAGCAGTTTTTTCCCCTGGCCTGCAATTTAGATGTGAATTTATTCTGTGCTGCCCACATTATCTGTATCTTTTCTCACCTTTTTATCTTGTGATTTTGGGTTTAGAGTGACTTCAATAGGAGCAAGGAGCAAGACTTAGCATAAAAAGAAGATGAAATCCTGAGAGGCAGGCCAGGATTTGGCCCCTGTGAGGATCAAGTCCTGAAGTACTAAGGATTATCACAGTTGCTGATTGCTTATGGGAATTTTCCCTAAATTGTTGCCTAAAAATACTCCAGCCTTAAAAGGAAAGTGTCATTTTCCCCCAAGTAAGCTACTTCTCTTTAGCCATTAATTGGAGACAGAATACTGTGAGCCATCTGTTATTCTGCTCAATTTCTGCAGGTTATGTAGAAAGTTTTCAGGGTATTTTTTTCAGTTCACTAATTTCTCTAGTGATACAGTATTTGGGGGTAATTATTTCAGCTGCTAAAGTTCATCTAAAGTACAGGTGTGCTATAAATACGCACACAAACACACACAAAAAAGCATAGCTTGCTTAGAGAGCCAGTAGAGTATTGATGGAAAGCAGTTAGTCCACAGCTGATCAACATAAATCAGGCCAAGCGTTGTTATAACTTAAAACTTTAAGATTCTTAAAATAGACAAATGTCTATTTGTCAACATTATTTAGAACAGTTTTTTTTTAAAACAGCCCGGAAGCAGGGGTCAGAATTGAGACCTCTTGTCTACAGCATCCATTTCTATCCTTTCTGTGTGAATCTAGCAGGATTTGGTCTCAGTAGTCCATTTTCAATAGGACATCGCAGCCTTATTCAAAATCATTGCTCTGCCACTGTCTTAAAATTGTGGGGTTGGGTTAGCAAGAAAGGTTTTCGACCAGAAAAAGAAATGTTTTCAGGACAAGGAAAACAGAAAGAAAGAACTTCCTAAAAGAAATTTGTACCACCACTAACGTCTTTGCCCGATAGCCAAATTTGTGGAGTGGTAGGTTGTCAGGCTCCAAGAACAGCTAGTCTAAGCCCCTGAATAACAGGGCACGTGTTTTTCTGAAGTGAGTTTCAGTTGAAATAGGACATACCTTTCAGAGGAAAAGCCCGTGAAGTGTTTAGTTTCTACTGATGTGATTTATCACAGAACTGAAAAGGCATTCCACTTATAAATCATCCTCCTTGTAAGAAGCATGCACCATATACCTGAGCAGATGGTCTAGACTCAGTTTCCAATTCCTGGGTCAATTTGCCAGCCTGGAGAACCTTCTTAATTCAATTTGTGTTTGATATCATGACTCTTGAGCTGCGAGCAGATACTTTCTGTTCTTAAATGTTTTGGGCATCTTCAGCCTTTTCACATGAGCCATATTTTCCAATGCTCTCATCATTTTCTGAACTCCTTCTGAGTATCTGTCTTGAACTGTGGGCATCAAAGCCGGATGTGGTATTGCAGGACTGAACACTGAAGTAAAAGCCTTAGCATTACCCCATTCAGCATTTCCACGTACAGGGATCACCTTCATCCTTCAGCAGGGCATCACGCTCAAGAGCCTGTTCAGCCAAAAGTCCCTCAGCCACCCCCAGCTCTTTTCAGGTTTGTTTTTTTCTGAGACTAGAGCCCCACAGCGTAGTCTCCGTTTGACCGTTGGGGTTGGTGTGGTGGCTCCCAAACCTGTTCAATTCCCTCCGTATTGCTGGCTCTGTGTTTTCATTATTTAGACTCTCCGCCGATCTCTGTACTATCTGACAACTTTGTTAGCAATGATTTTGTGTTTTCTTGCAGATCAGTGATAAAACATAAAGAAGAGTAAGGCTTTAGGATCTCACTTGAAAAATACGTTCAAGAATTCCCTAACAAATGATCAATTACTCAAGTTTAATCTTCTTAATGTATGTCATGTTGATTTTTATGTTGTTCAGGTTAATCAGTGCACCATGTAGTAAGCACCACCTAAAGCAGCTTTTAGAAGTCTATTATATCATTGTGGTTACTTTCAGCAACTTGAAACTCCCTACAAAATCAAATCAGCTTGACAAAATCTTCTTGCTGTAAGCCCATGTTGATTGGTGTAATTGTTTTAACCATCTTTATTTCCTTATTCATCAAGTCCCTCTCAGCCATTTCATTATTTGCTCTGGGATCACTGTCAGATGTCTTTAATTGCCTGAGCTACCTGTATACCACCCACTGAAAGTACTGGCTCAACAGGAATTTTCTCCCAGTTATCTGAACATTTATGTCGTCGCACGTGAAGAACAATATTAAAGGCACAAGCACCCTTTTTTAGAAGCATCGAGTGCGTGTAAAGCAGATTATTTAAAATGTTGAAATAACTAAGGAGAACACGAGCTTAGCAAAAATCTGTGGTGGAATTCACGTTGGATAAGCAAATTATTAAAAATAATTGATGGACATCAGCGGGCAGGGCATATTACAGGCAGGCAGAAAGATAGCATGTGGCTTATATGAAAACAAATCTCTGATTGCAGAGGATTTTCGTGTTACCTCTTTAGTTTGGAAATGTGAGAGACTTGATAAGAGAGCAAATGTTCCATGAAAGTAGCATTTATAAGTTATTACGTTCTGAGCTTTTCTCCACTTATCTCTGGGCCTGCCAATCAATTTTTTTTTCCTCAGCCAGTCATCAAATATGTAAACAAATTAGAAAATTGCCAGTTTCCTGCCAAAAAAACTTCACTGAAGTCCTTGCTTCTATATTCGGTTTTGCAATATCAAAGTCTCATTTCAAATTACAAACTCCTTTTGCTCCCCAGTAGAAGCTAAAGAAATGCAGCTTTAGCTACATTTCTTAATAATTAATTGGTACAGATTTCCAAACCACATATCCTCAAGGAGGCTTCCCGCTCTCTTTCCTTCCCGCTGTCTTTCCTTCCCACTCCTGGCTGCAGTACCCTCGTTAGCTGGACATTGTTTGTGGGATGCTTTGACAAGGACACCTAGAAGGGCTGTGTAGGGCTTCAAAGCTCAGCATCCCATGGGTTGGCCTGTGTTCTTGCTGGTTTTCTCTGGCAGGGGTGTTGGGCAGTATGCAAGTCCCTGTCTTAAACAGGGTGGCAGTTGCTTTGTCTGAGTGGATGCAAATGTCAGCTCAAAGCTAGGACCTCCCCTGCTTTGTTGGAGACTGAGAGTGGGGGAAGACCAGATGAACCTTAGGGAATATGTGCTGGTCTTACAGATCCACAGAAATGATGTTAAAAAGATTGAAAACCTCTGCTATTTTTCTTTCCTGAGGTGTATAGACATTTACTGAGGGCTTTCTCCATGGAAGTGCCCCTGCCAGGGCTGTCCTTGCCTGCTTGCCCAGTGCCTCAGTCACAAGCAGGACTGTAGTCACCTTCAACCTGCAAATGCAGCACAAAAGTGAGACTGAAACAGAGCCAAAGCAGGAAATTGGGGAGATTTGTTTTAGTCTTAAGTGAGTCATATTAATCCATGAGCTGGTGCGTGAAGCCATGCAACAGGAAAGCGAAACCCTATTCCGCTGATGAGGAAATGCTGAAGCAAACTCCTGTGTGGGCATCATCTCTCATTTTGCTATCTCTGCATTTTGTACTTTGCAGATAGAAGGGTTTGTCTTGGTCTTGATTAATTTGCAGACAAAAGGAAATATTAATAAAATAATACCTGATTCTGTTTTGTATGTCCATGAGGACAGCACTATTGCCACTGTGTCAAAGTCCCACCACTGCCAGAGGACATCTGTGCAGCGGAACTGCATGACCCAGTACTGTGCTAGAGTTCTGGGCAGCTGCAAAACACGTGATGGAAAGGAAACCAAATTTTGGGAAGTGGTCTGCCTTTCACAGTATCAAATGCTGCAATTAATGCTGGGTTCTCATCATCCTCTTGTGCAGTTTTAGGAGGGCTGGAGGAAGATGCTTCTGAAGGTGCCCTGCTGTTGCATTTTATTTTCCTTAGCAAATAGCAGGGTTATTTTCTTGTACACCCACCTACCACGCCATGTTGTATGTAGAGATATATTGTGCCACTCTCTTCTGTGGTTGCTTTTGTTCCCAGCCAAAGCATGGGAACAGACTAGCATTAATGGTAATTGATTGTAATCTGTATGGCAAATGCGCCTCTGCTCTGGCACTTAAATATGTGAAAATATTCATAGAAACAGAAAAAAGAGTGGTATAATTTACTTTCAGGTTGCTAAAACCTTAGTTTTATAGTATCCTTACTAAAAAGCTGTCGTTTTAAAACTTTAGCCCTTGTTCTTGACCTTACAGTTGATGTAGCGGACTGCTGTGCTGCCCTTGAACATCACCCCCCTCTCTGTTAGCCATTGTATGAACAAACAGTTGATCAATCAGAAGGGGAAAAACCCTCTCAAAATCATCTATTGAAAGTCTTACCTTTCCACCAGGGCATGGTGCTGTCTTTGTGCCTGGATATCTCATTGTCACTTCCTGGCCCCTATCGCTACCATTCACTTGCAGCAACTATGACTTGACCATGACATTGAAGAATCCTTCTTGCTTAGGAAGAGGTTTTATCATGAGGGTGCTGATTTCCAGTGCAAGTTTGCTGTGCTTTTCCTTGTGCTAAGCATTGATGTATGTATATTTTTAGATACTTCTATTTTTAAATGTTCATTCCTATTTAAAACCGAATTTTAATTACTAATTATTTTTTAGGTTTTCTCGTCTCATGCCCATTATTTTTATCTTACAAATAAAACATGCTCAGGGAACAGATGTTGTCACAGATGGTATGTCTTAATGGGCTTTTACTAGCCAGGTATTAGATACTGTTGCTCACAATAGTTAACTTTCAGCTTGGAAATTCAGAAGTAGTAGTGTTTGCCATGGCTGGTCAGGTACAGCAACACTGGAATCCGGTAAAGTTCATTATCATGCTCACTGCTCTTTAAATTGGCTTTGTTGCTTGGACTTTAGGTTGACATTTCTTGATATACAGCAAAAAATGTGCTAATTTTTGTTTCATAAAGTGTAGAACTTGACAGTTTCTGCATAGCTGTGTCTAAACACAGCATTTCTCTTTTCAAGCATTTCAAGTGAAGTCAGTGCTCGAACAAAAATGATGTTAATATCCCAACCCAACAGCTTTGGAAATCTGCTTTTGTTTGGATTTACTAACACCATTCCTGACTCCTGTGCAGGACTCCAGAAGAGGGGAATGATGCTGCAGCGTTCATATTCTGATTATCTCTTGAGTGCCAAGCAAGTGTTTCTTCCACTCTATAAATATTCAAAAGCAAAGGGAAACTCCTTATCTTTGAAAATATTTGTCAAGCTATCAGAATTTTCAGAGTATGTGAAGGAATATTTTTACAGAATTAGTCTTTTGCATAATTCATCCATCTAATTACTTATCACATCAGTCTTACCATATCCTTCTGCTGACTCAGGCTGTGGTTGTTACATAATCCTATGAAATGTTTACAAAACTCACAGTTTCAGTTTGCTGAAGAGAAATTTACAGAGCGTATTATGTTTGATGTAGGACTGGAGCACTGTTCTAATAAAAGGGAATAAAATGCTGAATAATTTGCCTTGACTGCCTTTGAAACAGTTTATTTGACTTGATCAAATACTATCCGGAAGCAAATCAAGTCCATTTTACTGAGTGGTTATTGCAAATGACTCCAGTGATGTTACCTGCATGAATGACAACACAGGCAGGACTTGGCTCTAGATACCAGCAAGACCCACCATAATTTGACAGCCCTCGATAATTTCCATCTGCCCCTTCTTTTTTATTTATTGCAGTCCAGAACAAACACCTGTATGCTTATGCTTCGTGTTGATGGATGCACAAGAGATTTGTTCTTCAGCAACATTTGCTGTGTTTGGGCAGTGGATGGATAATCACAGAGGACAGAACTGCCCTGGCAGTGAGCAAGTTGGCAGTAAGCAGCTGCCAGCTTGACTTCAAGGGATGATAAGGCCAGCTGCTGTCAGGAGTCTGCTTTTTCTCTCCATGTGATAGCTAATACTTGTGTATATCCATATAGATCCTTTTTTGTCTTGTTTTACCTTTATTGCTTTTCCCTTCATTCTCAGTCTCCTTGGACATACCTTCCAGGATGCCCAAGGTGTGAATGTATTGGCCTGGTTTGTCAGCTGCATTCAAAAAGTTTATTCTTCCTGATCAGGCTTTGTCTAAAGCTTTCTTTAGTTTCATGATCAGGCTCTGTCTAAAGCTTTCTTTAGTTTCATGATCAGGCTCTGTCTAAAGCTTTCTTTAGTTGCATTTATTTATTTATTTATTCATTCATTCTGTCCAATCTGAGTGTTATTTCTGCTTTTGAAATAGGATGGGGAAAGGCAGTACTTATATTTTTGAATGTTTGGACCTGCTTGGCCAGAGGATAAAATTCCTTAGTTTTTCTCAACTGCTGAAGTTCATGTCATAGAATCATAGAATCGTTAGGGATTGGAAGGTGCCCCAAAAGATCATCTAGTCCAATCCCCCTGCCACAGCAGGAGTGGGGTACACAAAGGCGAGAAGCAGAATTTCACGGTGAGATTGCGTGTTGTATCAAACATAACCAGCATCCGTCAGAGGAATCGGTTATACATTCCAGAAAACACCATTTAAAATTCAGCAGCACCTTTGCCCAAGCGATGCCCTGCGGTCAGCCATCAAAGTGAATTGCAGATACCTTTCAGCAGGTTCGTTCTTCTTTGGTCTACTTTTGTTGACTTCAGAGCTTTTATGATCGAGAGGGATTTTCTGGGTAAGCTCAGAAAACCACCTTTTTCAGCTGCAGTGTCACCCTGCAGACATGTCTGGCCAAGCAAGCAAAACCAGGGTTACTTTTAGATTTTTTTTTGGTGAGAGCTGTGGGACAGTAGGTCTCTCCCATTCTCTGAAGCTGGTCCGCTCTGCCCCCTGGGGTATGGACATCCCTTATACTTTCTGGCTTGCCTGGGTGGAAGCCACAACAGCAGCCACTTGCTGCAGCATCTATCTGCATTTGGTTTGATTTATGAGAGCAAGGAGCCCAGTGTGATTACTCTTGCTACTCTTAAGAACTGAATCTGTCAAATGAAAAACTATTTCAATCCATTGCGTGGAGAAGGCGCCTCTGTAGCAAACCTTGTATTTGCACCAGAGAAAACAAATCCCTTGGTGCTCCAGTAGTGGTTACCAAACATCATCTTGTCAGCAATCAAAGGACATGGAATGAAAATTGGCTTTAATTTGTAAAGAAACTATCTTCACTTTGTGTTAGCTATTGCAAGTTGAAGGCTTCATGTGTTCTTCATGGCCTGCACTGGAGGGGACTTGTGTGTGTGAGGAGAAAAGGATGGAGAGGTATGGCTTTGTAAACAGAGTCCTCAGACATCTTCAAGCAAGCTGGTGGCGTGGCTCACCAGCTTCACTTCATGATGGGTCCTTAAGCAAGGAGCAGCTCACCTCAGCATATATTTGTATTAATAAGCGTGTCGTACGGCCCTGGTTCCTCCCTTTGCCTTTCTCATGGTAGCAGTCATGTTATCTCCCCTTGCTCTCTCATGATATCAGTCATAGTTGTACCTATATGTAAATTAATGAAGGATTAGTCTGGTTTATTAATTAGGTTTTACAGGAGGCAGGTGTAGATGTTGCAGTTCTGGAAAACACTGCATAGGCAATTAGCTTTTTTTTTTAACCTCTAGTTCACCTTCTTCCTTCTTAGTGTTTCAGTCTTGCTGCCAATAGGTCTAATTGAATAGAAACCTGTGATGGAAATTAAATATTCAAAACACATGCTGGTTACAGCAAAATAACCATTATCCTTATGGGAATTGTGTGTGCATATTGAGTGAGGGATTCGCCGCTTTGCTTTTAATTCCATGTCATTTAGAATTACTGAATGAATAGGAGTGTATGTAGCTGGGCTTGTTTTCATCCCCCTAATGAACAAAAGATCAAATCCTAATTAACGGAGAAGTAATTATCAGTCCATCCTCTCACAGTTCTCTTTTCGGTGTTCCACAGAGTATGTAGAGATGGAGTCAAAGATTAGCAGTGATTTATGGCCAAATTCTGATTTTTAAACTCATAAAATGGTAAATATGATGGTTCCAATTAAACTGGGTTGTAAACAAGTGCCACTGTTTAGCTGCTAGTGCAAAATGCTCTTCAGCAGCCTGCTGAATAAGCACTTAATTGGGGATATCTTTTTTAAAATGTGTGTTGTTAGGCTAATAGACCACAATTTCTTGTCAGACTAAAGCATTAAGCTAAGTTGCTAATTTGTGCCTTGAAATAGGAGCTAGAGTTGCCTGAGAGATGTCTTTGGAAGGTTCACCTACAAGTTAGGACACCTTGTTGAGCAGTGCCATGCTCCTGTCTATTCTGGAGCTTATCAGGCTGGCCAGTCTGTACAACAGTCATTCCATTCTGCAGTCCTCTTGCTGCCATCAGCATATGCCAATCCCAGCCTGAAGCAAAGCCAAGACACACAGCTTCCTCTCCCTTCTTCAGGCACCTGCTTGTCTGTCTTGGATCATGGAAGCAGCCACTGTGTCTCATTCTTCCCTCATTCATGTCTGTGTGGTGGCACCATCATCCGCTGTCTTTACCATGGTGACTGCTGGAAGTAACGACAATTTGCAGCAACAGCTCAGTCTCAAAGCTTTAGGAAGATTACCCCATAATAAGAAGTACAATGCATGAAGCATCTCTTGTCTTCTAGTTGCTGTATGGCAGAGTACAAATTGTTCTGAAAAATAGCTTTAAAAATTTGGATCTTCACTGCAGTTGTATGTGACAGCTATAATGAGTGTGAGTGAACTAGGGAGGATTTGGAAGGATATGGGTGTAACTTGGGCACCTTTAAAGCAGCATCAGTGGGAGTGCAGATGGCTCCAAATGCAGTCACAGTGAATTCCAGGAGCATGGTAGTGGTGTTTCTTTTACAAGAGGCAAGTCATTTATCATTCTAAGAGAAAGGACTGGATCAATCTACCTGGAGGAAGAGAAATGCACCCGTGAGATTTCTCTCAGAAACCTCCAAGAAAGGCAGAGAGAGGGAAAAGCCCACAGTGCCCCTCAAAATGTTGTAGGTCACTGCTCATGGGAGAGAGGCTTCCACTTGATTCTCAGCCTTCAGTGAGCATTTGCAAGGTGCTGGATTATGAAGTTTGCTTTTGTACTTTGTGAAATGAGGATATTTAAAATAGAAAGAAAAATTTTAAATGCCACAGACCATGAAATGGAAATTTCAAATGATAAAATTATGTGTTGGATGCTCTGCAGTCCTGAGCATTTTGCTTGCAGCCGGACATACACAGTGATCACAAGCAAGTCTGGGGTTCACTAGCTAGCAAAGATGTTTGAGCTTGTGGCACTGATTTAGTGACCAAGCCATAGGAATCTCTAAGTGTATCAGCAGGAAAGCAAGTGAACATTGCAATGCTTTTGAGTTCTGTTTGTTTGGGAAACCCTGAGAAATACGGCAACAGTGGGCAAATAAAAGCAAGTTCTGGGGTTAGTAGGTTAACGTGGGGCTTTCTAGTTCATTGGCTGACATGGAGAGGTGATCATTGCAGGATTTTAGTTTTCATACCTGCTGACAGTTGTCTAGCTGTAGGTGAGCATGGTTTTTGTGTGCAGTTAGCTAGCTGGGGCGAAAGAACATCTTATACCCATGCACTTCATCTGCCTTTAACTCAGCCTCTCTTGAAATGACAGCAACTAAACAAGGCTTTAATAAAAAAGACTATTATGTGAAGGTTGTTCTCTTCTTATGGGGTCCCTTTAGCCTCAGTTTTGTAATTAAAAGAGTCATCTGGAAGAATTAGAAAGAGGTGGGAGCAAAACCTCTACCAGAGCACACTGAAGGCAAAAGCATTTCCTCCTATCGAGTCATGTAAAGGCCAAACCTTTCTGTCACAGAGCAGGGTGTGCATTTGCCACTGCCCTAAAAACTATTACAGAATCACAGAATTATTGAGGCTGGAAATTGCTAAAAGTTTTTTTTATAACTTCTTTTCCATAGCATCCAAATGCCTCACGGCATCTTCATCCCTAGCAGAGATGAGCAAGTTCTGTCGATGTAGTTATAAAAGTGTAGCAGACTAGAAGACTACCAGGGTCTAAAGGTGGATTGATGGAGGTATCTAAGCACATCATTTGACCTAAGGTATCTCTCTGAAGTCATCTGGGATGATCAGGCTGTAGCAGGGAGTTGAAACCCGGTGCACTGAGTCCTCAATTAACCCCTGGATTACCATGCTGCCAAAGCAGGTCAGTTTAGAAATACAAAGGTAAATGGATGGCCATGTGGCCCTTATCACAGTTTGACACAGTGAATTTAGAAAAGATGGGATTTAGGTGCAAACTTTGACTTCATAATGCTCTGATCCGCATGTTTAGTACCTCTGATCCATGTTGGTAACACAGGAAGGGTATTTCAGAGATGTGAAGTGGCAGGCAAAGTTTCTTATTTTCAAGGCATGTTTTATTCTTAATCAAAGCAAGGACAAATAGTCCATCAAAATTCCTGCCTGGGATCATCTGAACAGAGAAACTGGAATGAATGATGTTCCAATGATGAATAGGCCTATTACCTTGTAAACTGTACTGTATAGCACCTCTCATAGCAACAAAAGATGCTGATGCACTTTTTTTATTTGATGGTTTAGTGCCTATTATGTTATTTTAGGTCTCATTCTGTAGGCAATATGGACAGAAAGACATGTATCTAATATATATTAAAGTTAAGGCTGAAAAGTTTGTTTCATAAAATGGTAAAAAAGAGCCGTGCTTTATGTTAGTGATAATAATAGTAATAAGAGTCTGTAAGTTACACTTTCCTGGTACCAGGTTTGGAAATGTCAAATAATGCTATTTGTCTCTGTCACTGTGGGATATTGCCAAGTTACAGACAGCAGAGAATTTTCAGAGTAATGGAATTAGGGTAAAAGTTGATGATCCAAGCTAAAGTTTTGCCATCCCTGTGATGCTTGAGTACCTTTTGTTCTGGGTTACCACTGTTGCAAGTAATCCTTTCTAGAGATAAATTGGTAAAATTTTGTACCTTCATGTGAATTTAATTAATTCACCAGTTAATTTGATGCGTTTTGGTTTGGGGAAGAAATTACTAAATTGGGTACAATGGCTAAATTTGATGAATTTCATCCAAAAATGGTGTTTCCAGAAAAAAGCCCTGCATCCAGTCTGGTAGGTGAAAAGCTGTATATGAGCAGGCAGTATACATCTGCAGCCCAGAAAGTGAGTCATATCCCAGGCTGTGTCAAGAGATGCCCCTCTATGCCACTCTTGTGAAACCCAACACCAGCCTGGAGGACCATATCCAGCTGTGAAGCCCTCAGTGTGGTAACTGCTCAAGTGAGTACAGAGGAGAGCCATGAAGATGGTCAAGCACTTCTCTTCCTAGGACTGGCTGAGAGAGTTGGGATTGTTCAGACTGAGAAGAGAAGATTTCAGTGAAACGTTCTAGTATTCTTCCACTGTTTAGAGGGGATCTACAGACCCTTTATCAGAGAAAGTAGTGGTAGGACAAGGGTTATTGGTTTTAAACTGAAAAGGTGTAGATTTGGATTAGATATTAGGAAGAAATCCTTGACTATGAGAGCGGTGAGCAACCTGACGATGGAATAGGTTCCCAGAGAGGTTGTGGATGCCCCCTCCCTGGAAGTGTTCAAGGCAGGTTCAGATGGGACTCTGAGCAACCTAGTCTAGTGAGAGGTGTCTCTGCTCATGGCAGGGGGTTTGGAACTAGATGATCTTTAAGGTATATTCTCTGATTCTCTAATATAACTCTTCACAAGGAATTGTAATCACGGAAATATTCCAGTTCAAGTAGCATGTGCAAGAGGTCATATGGGGAGAAAGCCCACTAGACATCAAAATTTCTGCTCAAGCTCACAGTGCAGCTCAGACACCAGCAGATGCACGAAAAGGGAGTCCAGCTCCCATGGTTGCTGGCAGTCATTTCATCCATCTTCCTCCATATCTGTATCACCTTCTGTCTTAGAACCACTAACTGCTGAGTTAGCTTGGTGGCCTCACTTACTCACTTTCTAGGTTGATTAGAAGTGCTCTTGTTACTTAATTTTGCTATAAATATGTTAGCAATACACTTAATGTGTGTTCTCTTTTATTTGATTAGTGTCCTTTAGCTTTAGCAGTTCTTTTTCCTCCCTGATAATAAATATGCAAATCCTTACATCACTTACTGCATTTATACTGAGTAACCGTAATCTGCTCTCTACTGCCCCTTGCTACCCAAACAAACTGTTATTCTAGTCTCTTATTCTAAGTCAAACAGTCTTCCATAGCATCACAGACGCCCCGTCTCTGTTACTGTTCTAGTTTGAGATCAACTTTCTTTACCATGTGAGCATGCTTCTTGCACAAGTTTGTCAGGAAGGTCTCACTATTCCTTTGTGCAAGGCTCTTCAAGCTTCTCCATCTTTGTGGAAATTTTTCTGATATGTTCTAGGATTTACTTTTGTTTTGTCATTTCTGCCTCATGTTCATGGTTTGTTGTGATTTGGTGACCAGTCAGTGCTGCTGGATATCTAGAAGTGTCTGCCTAGATATCAGGATGATAAGCTCTCTGCTTATACCAAAAATGCGCACGTTTAGTCCGTGGCTGTATGACCTTGCACTTTTATTGATTCCCATCTGTTCCTGTTAATTCAGACCTTAAGGTCATCTGGTTATTACTGTGTGCAATCCCAGTTCTCTTCTAAATTGTCAGAATTCCTCCTAATTAGATATCATCTGCAAATTACTACCACCCTTTTGCTTTTGGCTACAGCGTTCAACGAGATTGATCCCCGTAGTGAATCCTCGAGGAAATCCCTTGGCCACACAGAGGTTTGCTCTCAGTTTCATTGCAAAGGCATGACTGGCATCTCTTGGAATTTGTCTGCATCTTTTCAGATGTTGCCAATTGATTTATGGTAGTGCCTGGTGAACACCAGATGCTGCTCCTCAGATCACCTCTCCACTGTGTGGGCAGTCAGCAAGGTAATTTGGGAGAGAGATTTGGGGGGAAGGCAATGGGATGTTCCATCCCAACCCATCCACCTCCAGCTGGGGTTTGCAGGTGTCTCCTTCCCTCTTCTGTTTCCCCTCCAGACAATTCGTCCTTAGCATAAATACTTGCACTCAGTGGTAGCTTTTATTTCACTCTAAACATCAAGATTGACTTAAAGTCAACACATTTTGCCATAAATAGAGCGCATTTCTTGACGAGTACGTAATTAACTTTTTCCTAATTAGCTGTTGGCTGCTTGCCAAATTAGTATAATAATATGTATTATTATTTAGGATGATACCAAGCAAATTACTACTGTGTCAACTAATTGGAAACATTCACATTTCAAAATATCAGCAGCCTGCAGTTTCCATTTGGAGGCAGGTTAGAGCAGTGCTGCAGTAAATGAAAACATAGTTTTTCCCATCGTTTTTGTGAGTGTGATTTATTACCTAGGACTGACGTCATCCCGTGAAGTTAGGACCTAAGTCTGTAATTGTATTGCACAACTCTGCCATAACTAGTTTTGGTGAAATCAGCTTGAGGGTAAGTTCAGCTTTCTGCTCCTGTACACAGAGTGCTTCCAGTGTGACGTGGTAAACCACATACTTCTGTGCAATAATGAATGCTACTACCAGGTATCAGTGATGGACTTCTAGTTAATAAACAATGCAAATTAAATTGGTGCATCTTATTTTCATTCTTTGAAAAAAAGTAGTTTGATTAGGAATGAGTTCCTGGTCTGCCAGGAACTACCAGGATTCCCTTTGCCTGGTTCACTTCTGCACTTGGAACTCCAGCCCAGATAATCCTGGCTCATGCTGCCATTCCAGCAGGGAAATGAGGGCACAGAAGAGGCACCCATCTGCATCATCTTGTGTTTAACGACCATTGACCTTCAGCTACTGGAGAGATCCTGCTGTGTTGAGTTTTCCAGGTGATCTCATTGCGCCTGGTGAGATGCTGCATCCCTTGCCAGCAAGGCTCAGCATCACCTCATGTGCTGCTTAGGCTGGGCAATGTGACCTTGGAGAAAATATTTGTTTCTGTCTCACACCCTGGGCTCAGGGGCTGCTGGCAGCATGCTGTCCCTTCACCTCACCCACTGCTTTTCATGTGGTCCAGGCAAAGGATTTTGCCTGTAAACAAAATATTTTAATGCTTAGACCTTTCAGCCTATTGCTGTCCTTTACTTTTTGTATCATGCTGAAGCATTTCAAAAAGTATGAAAGAAGTTTAGTGTAAGAAATACGTCGTTGGTGTTGGTTAGGCAGTTACAGTCTTTTTTTTTTAACTTCATGGAATTATAGAGACTTTTAAGTCCAATTGCTAAGTCAGCACTGCCAAGTCACTGCTAAACCAGGTTCCTCAGTACCATATCTATATGTCTTTTAAATACCTCCACTTCCCTCGACAACCTGCTCCAGTGATTTACAACCCTTTTGGTAAAGAAACTTCCTGATACACAACCTAAACCCCCCTGACGCCATTTGAGGCTGTTTCCTCGCATCATGTTGATTGTTACTTGGGAGAAAAGACCAATACCCATCTCACTACAACCTCCTTGTTAATGAGGTCTCACTTGAGCCTCCTTTTCTCCAGACTGAAGAACCCCAGTTCCCTCAGCAGCCCATCAACTTGTTGAATTTGAGGGCAATAGAGAAGTAATACTATGCACCAGTTATGGACCTGTATTTTCTTCCGTTTTCCTCGTTTGTAGTTCACCATCGTCACGTATGTTGATTCAGACACATTAATAGCCAACACAGGATATATCTTTTCCTTCTGACTCCACTTCTGATTCATAACTCTGTGTGGCAGCGCTTGGAGCACCTAGGCTCTCTGCTCAGTCTCACTCCATGCGGGCTGAGAGCTTTTGCAGCTGTATCTGTATTAGACTGGAGGGGAGAAGGGTGCTTCAGGCCATGAGACAAATAATTATCCCCTGTCTCCCAGTCCAGCTGTTACCTGCCTGGGAACTGGAGGAAGGTAGACAGTAGAGAGCCATTAAGTCCAGCAGACAACGAGAAATGAAGTTCATAGATAAAATGTGTATTATTTGCCAGTAGTTGTCATTTGAGTGAATGCTGGCAAATCAGCCAGGGAGCTCTTGTAATTTTCTCAGGAGCTTTGCTGTGTAATTGGGATGTTACTATTGACAGGAAGTAGCAGAAATACTCTGGAAGACCTTAGAAAATGGGCAAAATCCAGGTTTGAGAGAGGAGCCTTAAATGTAGCATAAAGGTTTTGAGGCTACATTTAAGGTCACTTACAAGCCCATATTTTTAATTGCCACTTACTGTCAAAGGGAGGTAAAATCTGGGTGCAAAGTCTGGCACCACAAGGTGTCTAGAGGAATGAGAAATTGTTTAGAAACTGTGGCCTGAGCCTCATTGCTTACACACGGGCTGTACCCTTGCAATGCGGACATCCCTGCAGGTATCAGCTGGCTCTGGAGTAGATGATCTGGCATACACTGAGGCTGAAGTTTTAACCTGACCTGGAGGTATTTCCATGTGACACATTGTCTAGTCTATATTTTAGCTGTAATACCGCATAGGCATTTTTTTTGGTTAGTTTAAATCTGAATAAACAGACTGAACCAGTGAGACCATTATTGGCCGCAGTAGTCCCTGTGTGCAGCAGCTGTCCATCTGAGTTGCAGTGTTGAACCTGGAAGCTTTGTGCTGTTCTCTATGTAGATTTATTGCAAAGAAGAATTGTTTAAAATCTCATCAGTTTAGACGAAGCAAAGAATATCCCAAAAGGCTTGATTCTGGTCTCTGCTGCTTCAGTGTGATTTCATAATTGCTCATCATCCTGATGTCTCTGGGCTCTGGTTTTCATCCCAGAGTGAACCCATTGATTTCCACTAGCACAAACAAGACCAGTGTTTACACCTGAGGCATGTGCGCACTCATGTGAGTGGAGCCTGCGCTGATGGAGATGGTGCTGACCTCACCTTGCATGCCTGTGCTTGGTGGTTTGTGCTCCTATGAGAAGACAAGAAGTCTGGCTGTTGGCTGTTAGAGTTGGCAAAAGTATTTGAGTTTGAGTTTTCTACTAAAGACAGCTTTCTGCAAAGCACGCTTCAAGCAAACTGCATCCTCCAAGGGTATTTCTCTCTACTGTTTGTATGGAGCCCTAGAGTGATTTGTTGCATATGGAGTTAAGTGAGATCAACATATCTCTGTTTGGTGTCAGCATTGTCAATATTATAAAAATGTATGTTCCTTATGGCTCTCAAGTATAATGTATTGGCTTTTCAGGGCAAATTCCTTCTCTTTGGGCCCCATATACAGCACCTTGGACAGTGGGTCCCTGAGCTTATCTGAGGTCTCAAAAGGTCACTCTCCTGGTATCTTCACTTCTGTCATAGCATGACCAGTAGAAGTGATACACAGAGCATTTGCATTCTGTTTATGAACACGCCAGTCTTCAGTCATAAAGACATTATGTGTAAAATGCTTAGCAAGCATTTTTTAAGCCAATGTACTGCAGTGGTCCCTTTTAAGTTAGTCACCATACTATACCTTAAATGTCAAAGTGCTTTGGACTGTATAAAACAATATGTCAACATGATGCAGCAGCTGAATGCTAGTTGCATTTTAGATACTCAGCCAAGGAAGAGATGCTGCATCATTGGGAATTCTTCCTGACTTTCAATCACATAGCTGATCTGAAATGCCAAACACAAACTGCATTTCGTTTAAAAATGCTGCTAGGTAGCCCTTGATTGAATACTTTGAACCTGATCAGAATCTAATTTGGTTTCGTGTTCCAAAATACACTTATATTAGTACCTCTAGGAGATCAATAACAGGTTTTAATGCATACTAATAAAAAAGGTCCTAATTCTAAACACAGCTTTAAATTTCACAAGGGCAACATAGTTCTTGCTAATCAAATATCATTGCTGGACAAGAAGCAGTGAAATGGAGGACCATTTTCAGGAATCTCAGAATTTTATTAACAAATCCTGCAGAAGGAAACCACACAAACCTGTTTTTCACAGTCTTAAGTGCAATTAAGTGGTGTGTTTTAGGGTAAAATGTTTCCTCATGGGGGAATCCTGACTTCTTCCTGATGGTTAATGTTGCTGCTCAGTGCCTGCTGCAGTAAAATGTTTCCCTTACTGACGATAAAAACTGTCATCATCTGTAGAATTAAGAAAATATGGAAGAAATTATGTCCATACATGATCGCTTATACTGCAAGACAGTATCGATGGGCAGAATGATTTTGCACAAAGGATTTGTCGTGGCTGCATCAGCTGTATATTTAGCTAATTGATAATGAAGACAACCCTTCGTCTCTCTCTTCTGTCATACCCCAGCCAATGTTTCCTTGGCAGACTGGAGCCCTAGGACTGCTGCTGCACTAATAGCTGCTTGTCAATTTAGTAATAATGTGTTCATTCAAAATTCTATATAGATAGAATTTGATGGTTTAGGGTTTATTCTAATTTTCTCCATTGCTCTGTTAATTAAATTACTGTATTGGGTGAACAAAAACTCTTAGCAGCCACTGCAAAAGTTGAGAAATTTGTCTTAGTGGTTTTGTGTAGCGCTGCAGGCAATTCACTGTGTGGGAGGTGGAGGAAGATTTTATTGGTCCTGTAATGTCATTCTACGTACTTCTGTCTTCCCTCTGAATGGACCATTTTGTCTCCACTCCAATCACTCACATGTTGCAGAGCCATGCTGCTTTTTCTGGTATAGCATCAGCCTCTCAAAAGAAAGGTGCTCATAACTCCCCTTCATGCTCTGGTGAGACCACATCTGGAGTATTGTGTCCAGTTCTGGCCCTTCAGTTCAAGAGGGATGTGGAGCTGCTGGAGGGAGTCCAGCGTAGAGCTACAAGGATGATGAAGGAAGTGGAGCACCTCCCTTAAGAGGAGAGGCTGAGGGAGCTGGGTGTCTTTAGCTTGGAGGAGACTGAGGGGTGACCTCATTAATGTCTATAAATATTTAAAGGATGGGTGTCAGGAGGATGGAACCAGGCTCTTTGCATTGTCAACTGGTGATAGGATGAGGGGCGATGGGTGTAAGCTGGAACATAGGAGGTTCCACATAAATATGAGAAGGAACTTCTTCACAGTGAGTATGACAGAGCACTGGAACAGGCTTCCCAGGGGAGTTGTGGAGTCTCCTTCACTGAAGACAGTTAAGAACCGTATGGATATGTTCCTGTGTGACTTGGTCTAGGTGACCCTGATGTGGCAGGGGGATTGGACTAAATGATCTTTCGAGGTCCCTTCCAATGAAGCTGATCTCACCAGGTTAGTGAGCAACCTAGTGATATCCCTGATTCAGGCTCAAGGTAAACTGCAGAATTCCCTATGATGAGGGTCATCTCTGCATATTGGGCCCTCAGCCCCATTCAGGAGTGAGTCTCCAATAACTGTCTGTGGCTTGCAGCTTTACTTCACCCTAAAAGAGCTTAAACAAAGCTATCAGTCAAGATTATCTATGTTTTAGTTTTAAGGAGGAGCATTTTGCTTAAAGGAAACTCATCTGAATTTACAGAAGTCCCTTAATTTAAGTGCCCCAGTGTCACAGCTGTAACTGAGAATTTAGGTTTTACTGGACACACTGGAAAACAAAATCTGGAGAAAGCCTGGGTGTTGTACAATATTTTGTTGCTTTACTAAAATTTATCAGACGTTCTTTTTCTCTTGCTTTTCACATTGAAAATGAAGGTTGTCTTAACCCTGCCTGCTATCTTCATTTAGTATATAGCAACAATAGCTAGAGAAAATGAGTGCATATTTGAAACAGTGGATTGCAGAGGGAAAACATCATAATCTCTTTGCTAAGTCTCAGCCATTTCCCTCCTCCCTGGCTTCCAACAAACGTTTTGTTGTGGCAGAATCAGGCATTTAATAATATTTCTTCCAGATGCAAATATTGAGAAGGAACAAGCATATTTTATAATGGACAGCAGTATTACTAATACAGCCCATAATTTTAATTTAGATGTGGATCTGTGCATTCCTATCAACCTTGAGAGCTTCTGGCCAAACAGTCAGTAAGCTGTCGCTGCCTTTGGCCCAGCTCCGACCCCAGCTTTGACTGTGGTGGTGCTAAAGTGATTTACAACAGCTAATGATTTGGTCTGCTATTCTTGCTTTGGGTAGACTCTGTCCCTTGGGGCTTGACTTGTGATGCCAGAGAGCTCCCTCAACTCCCGCCAGCTTCTGAGAAAGCTGAAGTCACTCAGTATTTTGCACAATCCAGTCTCTGGTCCTTGTTCTCCCTCTGTCTGACTCGCTTTCTGTGTCTAATTCTGCTTTCTAATTAAGTTTACTTTCACCAGTGTTCAAACGCTCAGTCTGACTTGCCAAAGCAATATGTGGTAGCAACGAACCCCATTTTGAGAGCGTTCTGTGGATTTTTGGATTCCAGTGTATGTATATTTAACATCATTGTTTGCTTTAATTTTTTCTTTACATTTTTTTGTTTAGATTCATCCATTATATAGCTATATCTACTTAAAATTCAATAAAATTTATTTCAAGAAAGAGAGAGCCATATGCTAAGTTAAACTGAAAAAAAATATAAATCAAATAAAGGTTTAATTAGCAGAGGGAAGAAAAAAAAAATCAGGGAAAATAACCTTCTGGAAAATAGCAAAATCAGTAGAAGTGCAAGAGCATTCTAATACGTTAGTATACTACCATCCTATATTTATATTTCATATATACTTTTATAGCCAGCAACACAAAGCTCGTGCACAGCAATTAGCATCTTTTCTGTAGTGAATTGTCATGTTCTAGCACTGCTAATGAATGTGGAGAAGGTGTACCTGCTGGAAACCATTGCCAAGGGAAAAAACAAGTGCCCCTTAGAATACTGCTAGAACATTTTATTCCTCTTTCCCTCTCTTTATTTACCCCCCTCCCCCACCTCCCCTTGTTTCTATTTTTCTTTCTTGGGGAAAAGCCTCTATTATTACCTGTGGTAGGCTCTGAACGCTCGCATGCTATTTTGTTGATTGCACTGCCCTGAGACACCGAACATCTGAATCCCATTTGCAGCAGCGATGCCAGTGCTGGGATTCAAAGTCAGAGCCTCTTAGGGTTACAGCCCTGCTGCTGCTTCTGTGTGAGTGGAAGCGACTAATACCACTGGCATCAGAGACTGGGCTGATGAAGAGACAAGGTGATCTAAAGAGAGCACACATGGAATTTCCCCCCCCTTTTCGTTTTTCGTAGCAGAGACATAAAGGAGATGAGACTGGGTTGATATTTGACGAATTGGTTTTATTCAGAGGAGTGCTATCATTTTTATGTCCTTTTTGAAAACGCACCCACAGTGTCTGAATTCCTGTTAATGCAAAGTTCAGATAAAGCTGATGAAAAGCAGCTGCCATCTTGATAGTTGCCATGGCAGATGGCATCAGCCTTTATGCTTTTATCAGTATTAGTATCAGAACACACTCTGTGTTCCAAACTGAGATAAAAATCATTGAAGCTGTACCTGGAATAGGCAGATCAACACTGCAGGTCCCACACAGTTTTGAGTCTTTTCAGAACAGTCTGCATGAAAGCTAGAGACAACACATTCTTGTTATTCATTAGTTCAGCAATGCTGATGGTATTTTCTAAACTTCACAGATGAAGCAGCCTTTCTAAAGAGCTGCTGCCTCCCTTCCTCCTTCCCTCCCACCCCCGGGAATGCTCAGGCTTTGAAAAGAAAAACCACACACAGACACAGACACGCACCAGAAACACTCTGCAGTAAGTGGACAATGGGCATAGCAGAGGCATTCCTTCTTGATTAACGTACTGTGCTTCACACTGAACCCAAATCCATCTGGCACTAATGATAGGTGTGCAGCAAGGGAAATGCTGATTGCTCTGGGCTGCAAAGGTGCAGTGGGAATGGGGGTCCTGAGGGTTTGCTGTGCTGATGCTGTGACTCTTGTCTTAGAGGTCTCCCCTGTTTTACTAGCTACCAGTTCACAGTGGCATTGGTAATCACAGAACATTAGGGACTGGAAGAAACCTCAAAAGATCATCTAGTCCAGTCCCCCCACAACAGCAGGATCCCCTAGATCCAGTTGCATAGGACCATGTCCAGGCAGGTTTTAAACATCTCCAGAGAAGGAAACTCCGCAACCTCCCTGGGCAGCCCGTTCCAGTGCTCTGTCACCCTCATGCTGTCACTCCAGAGCCCCACACTGACCCAGAAGCCCTGGCACTTCCCCAAGAGCCTGCACAGCTCCTGTTTTCCTGGCTCCACCTTGTGATAAGTGCCCCACCAGCAAAAGTGACTGAGATGCTGTCAAAGCTTCCACGTGAGCTCTTTATTGCAGGTTTCAGATTGTATTGACAAATCTCCCTATCCCCTTTCCCCCCTCTCCCCCTCCCCATCTCCCCTTATAGCAATGCATACAGTTATTTTTGGTAACATTGTTGGTTGATAAATAGAGGGGTTGTGAGATCTCAAGTTATTATGCAAGTGTTAGCGACACAGGCTGGTAAACCATTTGGCTGTTGCATCGGTGCTGAAATGAATAATAGCTGAACGGGAGGAGGGCATGGGAGTTATTTTAAATGACACATATATATTTAAATATAGCCTTAAAATAATGTTAAAGGTTTAGAGCCATTGCAGGCTCTGGTGCCAGCATGCAAACTCTTCCAGAATGGATTTTAAAATTCTTTCTCTGATGGCTGATGGGGCGATAAGGAGGAAGTTTCTGGGTTACCTCTGCCTGGAATAGAGAGGTGGTGGAAGCAGGTCCTCTGTGTCTTTGCATAGGGTCCTCCTGTTTTCCCTAAGACATCTGAAGTGCATGCTTCCTTCAAATTATTTGGTGCAGGAATATGGAGTCAGTGTTGTGATTTAAATAGAAATGTCTGTGTGAGTCTGCACAGTCCTACACCTCTGCGCTTAATGAGGTCACTGCCAGAAATGGGGTCTTCTCATCCCAGATTGAGAAGCGTTTATATTTTGGGGTACAGCTTGGAAAAATGTAAGTCCAGCAGGGACTTTGGATTTCAAATGCCTGTGGGATGGGGTTATTACAGTTTAAAGTGATTTGAGTTAGCTAAGTCAGTAGCTAATTTAATACTTGAATTAGAAATAGATAAATGAATCAGGGTGCAAGGAGATCTTCCATGGAACAAAGCTTAGGAGTCCTTTCTAAGGGCTGAAGAACCACCCTTTTTTGAAAAAAAAGATCATTTTAAGTGAACAAAAAAGAAAGTGTTGTGTGTGGTTTGGTGAAGGATCACCTTTCACCGAGGACCAAAAGGCATTAATGGGTGACCATTAATTATAAATATGTGAAGGGTGGGTGTCAGGAGGATGGAGCCAGGCTCTGGTCAGTGTCATCCAATTATAGGACAAGGGGCAGTGGGTGTCAGCTGGAGCACAGGAGGTTCCACATCAATATGAGAAGGAACTTCTTCCCAGTGAGAGTGACAGAGCCCTGGAACGGACTGCCCAGGGAAGTTGTGGTGTGGATCTCTTCCTCTGCAGGTGTTTAAAACCAACCTGAATATATTCCTGTGTGACTAGATCTAGAGGATCCTGCTGTGGTAGGGGGACTGGACTAGGTGATCTTTCAAGCTTCTTTCCAATCCTTAATGTTCTGTGAATCTATGGAGATGCAGGCTGGACAGTAAAATGCTGTCAAATGGGGACATGTTTGGATTTGGACAGGGTCCCCATTATGCTCTGGTTTGTGCCTATAAAATGGAAAAGTTTCAGCATTTAGGAACCTGATCCAAAAACTTTTGAAAGCAACGGAAGCCTTTCCGCTGAGTTAAATGAGTATTCAGGGAGGTTCTAGAAACATGAGAAGGGTTGAAAGGTGAATGCAGTACCATGGAAGTGCATCAGACAGCAGAGAGATTATTATTAGAATAATAGGGACAGCCCATGAGGTAGAACCTACTGTTGGGTGCTTTATCAGCATCACAGTATCGTTGAGTTAAGGCAAGAGCTGAAGGAATATGAAGCAATGGCTGTGCAGACTTTGTGAGAAACTTCTCTGAAGCGTAAGGGACAGACTGATAAAAAGCACAAGGGTACTTCCAGGGAAGTTAATGAGGAGTGACGGCTGCCGTTACTGGGCAGTGCTGAGGTGAGAATGTATGAATTGATGTGGGGGGGATTAGCTATGGGGGATCCACAGCCATGAAGGGCCTTAAAAGCACGAGAGTTTGTGGTAGAAAAAAGCAGTCAATAATGTGATAAAGACAAACAGGAATACTCTTGAATTAAGAGCCAGAAGCAAGCAGTATGTTTTGCCTGTTCTTAAAACAGAGCTGGGGACAAATAGGGAAAATTATCTTGATTCAAAACATAAACTAGAAACTGAGAAAGTCTTGTAACTTGGACTGTGTAAGCAGCTGTGGGAAGATATTAAAGCTGAACATCTAAATCTCACCAATTCATTATTTGGTTAGGATTCACAAAACACTTGGCATTAAAGTGGAAATTATCTTAAACTTTTCAGACTCATATTTTTTCTGTTCTGCTTCCTTACTAACCAAATAGTTTTCTAAAATCTCAGGTGTTAGAGGCTACAGATTTTACTCAAGAAGAAGCAGGCTGTGTTCAGCTGCTACAGACCTAGAAACCATAGTGCTGTCTGCACAATTAGTAGTCAGATCTAGTTTAAGAAATATTCCCAAGATGATGCTACAAAAAATTATTAGACAGACTTGCATCATCCTTGCCCTTATAAACACTCAGCACGTTGATTTGTCCTGTGCAGTCCTGGGGAGAGGGAATCCGCTTTGGGAAGAAAGGGGCACCATGAGGAGCTGTGTGACAAGGTGTCTGTACTCAGATCGTCCACAGGCTTGCTGAGTGGCCCCAAACAGGTCACATAATCACAGAACTTTAGCAATTGGAAAGGGCCTCAAAAGATCAACTAGTCCAATCCCCCTGCCAGAGCAGGATCACTTAGTCATTGAATATCAATTTCTTTACCTGTGAAATGGGGCTAAGATACACTTTTCATGCTTTTCATACAGACACCGAGAAATTAATTAATGTTTCAAAAAGCTTCCAGTACCTTAGTGTGTTGAAAGGGCAAAATTTCCTTCAGGAAAGGTTGGATATTGATCCTATATCTGCTTGGTTTTCTTCTTAATTTGTTTTTTTCTAGTATTATATTAAAAAAAATATAACAAAGCCGTTCTTTCCAGAATAAAATCTAATATTCACCTGTCACCCTGAAATGCTGCATTGTCGGGGTATTGGACTAGATGATCTTTTGAGGTCCCTTCCAATCCCCAACGTTCTGTGATTTTGTGTTTTTGATATGCCAATGGGATTCACCATACTTGAGGTATTTGTATTCCTGCTGTATATAGTAGCAGAAAACAGCAAAACAACCTGAACACCTAAAATGGCTGCTGCATACCAGTGAGGGACAATTTACATCAACTATGACTATTTAAATTCATCTTCAAGTACAAGATTCATCTTTAAAATTAGAACATAGATTTAAGTAGATTCTTATATGGTTGGTCTAGATGATCCTGCTGTGGCAGGAGATGATGACTTTGTGTGGTCTGGATGATCTTTCGAGGTCCCTTCCAATCCTTAATGTTCTGTGATTCTAATGGTCAAGGATGTAGAGACTGCTCATGGTGTGGAGACTGTTCACTGATATTTTGGTATGAAGCTGGTGTTTGACCAGTGCAAAAATTAATTGGGAAAGGGTTGGTGTTTTTTGCTATTGAGTTGTCATCTTAATTTATTTCACTTATTCAAACCACCACTGGATTTTCAGTCAGCTATTGCAAATGCTTTCTCACAATCTTTAAAACACAACACGATGTGTTTTAAAAATAAGATTTAAAACAAGGACCATTTAAAAGTCCTAATTGTACTTGTGAGGAAACGAGGCAGCTGTCAAAATCTGAGTGGGTTTTTTTTTAATAAGCAACAATGCTAACGATATCCCCTTTGAACTTAGGAGGCTTTTGTCTTAAATATGGGGGGGGTTTTTTGAATGATAATTTTTCCCAGGCTACAAGGATGCCTATCACCTTTTATTTCACTAAGTATTGTTGTGGCCAAGTCATAATCCTGCTTAAGTAAGGGCTTTATTATAACAAACACACCAAACCCACCCTGAGCTCAAACAGCTTAGTGGGCACCGCTATAATTTAAGATCATAGCTCAAAAGAAAACGGAAATTTTTTCTAACATTTAAGGGTTCAGTTTAGCGCTGAAATTGCTTTTCATTTAATTCAAGCAGCAACTGATAGCACAGAACACTTAAATAAAATTAAACAGAAATCTTTCACGTTATGAGAGGCACTTATGTGTGCTTTGTGTCTTTTTTTTTTTGTTGTTAAATACAGTTTCCCCGAGGAAGAATGGCAGCCCAGATATCGAGCAATTTCCTTGGTTCCCAATAACGTTACTCCTCAGTGCTATTCTAGAGGGCTTTATACCAGTAACTTTCTCACCTATTGTATGGCCGCATCTTATTCTGACTTTATTGCATTCCTTTTGTTCAGAGTCAGCATCCCCTGGAAAATCCCAAAATGCAAAATCAAAAATAAATTAACTGCTTCAGGTATCTCAGAACAATGATATTTGGTGGGTTTTCTTTTAAATAAAAGGATTAGTCCTCTGCAGTAAAATATTAGCCATAAAACAAGGAAGCGGTCTGTGACAACTGAAGAGGCAGA